>JABASF010001908.1:0-18255 GCA_019776145.1 Harlomillsia oculata
GTCTCAGCAGTCACTGTCACTCTCATATGATATGATTTCAAGCTTTGACATTGACGATGAGCGGAAATGAATATTTGGACATTATATAGCGTTGGTTGTTTTGTTGTCTCCGTTGACGAAATTTACGTCAGCATCGTAATCGTAATCGTCAGATGAGGGTAACTGGTTACATTAAAAGTATCCATTTGGTTACCATTAATTTGATCGACTAGAATTATGCCCTTGTGACTTGTATTGTATCTTGTATGTAAGTCTTGTATTGTAATGGAAGTAATCATAGGTTTGCATCTTGCGTGTTAGCATTTGTTTGTCGTGCATATAACCCGAAGGCGAAGGAGAAAAAGAGAGAAATCTCATAAATATTGTGTAATTTACACTGTTGACTGTTGACTACTTACCAACTTACCATTAACATTACACGTTTTTGTTTGGACCAATAACAATAATGCTCTCAATGTACAACGTTTAGTTCATCTGCTGCTGTCGCTGATAACAATGTCGACGTCGACATCGACACCCAAACATTTTCTGTTTGTTGGTTTCCGTCCGTCGTCTATGAGCTTTCTATTCATTAAATGTCTTATGGCATATGCCGTTCGCAACTTACACCTTAACATGTTACGTGACATGTCATAGTCATCGGAACCTTTCAACGATGCTGTCACCCTCATGACGTTTAGCCAACCCTTGTCATTGCCATTTAGAAGAAATTGCGCATGGACAAACAAAACAACATGTAATATTTTGAAATTGATGCATTTCCGTGTCATAAATCATAGCGAACAGCTCATTCATAGACAATCAAGTTGTTTTGTGTATAAGCACATTTCAATGGGAGTTTCGTTTCGCCGGGATGGATGCCGGCAAGACACGTCGTCAGTCAGTGGGTACCCCTAGTAGTTTACCCAACAATGGTGTCATGTCATCAGTCATAATACCACCCATTGTTACGCATTTAACGACTGACGACTTCGACTGGTACAAATTCGAAAGCTGCTTGCTGCTGATTCAAAGCACTTTTTTCCAATGCTAATAATAATTGAATTATTTTTAACTACAAAAACGAGATAGAATTTATTATGCTATGAAAATGAATAGAATTCCTTTCACAAGTGCATTTTTGGCATGAGAACTGGATTTAAGGAGTAAATCACCACAAATTAATAGAAGGTGAAAGGGCATTCCGGAAATGGGATTATTGGATATGGAAGGGAAGCGGCAATAGCTCGTAAAATTGAAGAGAGAGATCAAATGATCAAGTCCAATAGACTTTGTGGACATTTGATGACCTGAAGGACCGGTTGACCGTGCTGCTGCGCTGCGAAGACGAACTGCCTCAGGATTCCAAGAACATTGGATGTTGGAAACATGCTTTACTTCAATCAAGTGGTTAAATGGTCACAAAGCTGGTAGTGGCAGGTTAACTGACAAGGAGACGTCTACATTACATTCATTTGACCAAAAATGCACATTCCTAAAGCTAAGGCTCATAATCTTCTTCTGTTTTTCGTCATCAAAAGTGAAAATGAGGAAGAATGCATTTTAATTATTTGAGCAGCATGTCGCAGCTGTACAAAAATGGGGGAAAAGAAGAATTAACCAGAAATCATTATTCCAAAACAACAATGACATCCTCCATTCATTCATTTTTTTAAGTTTTCCTCGTCCGCTGTCACTCTCAAAGTTAGGTTTAGTCTTGTTTTCTTCCTTGACACCTGCTTTTCTTATGTGCCATGCGTGCACAAAAAGGTCAATTTTGGGGTCACGTCAAGAGTGAATTTAGGCGATTTAGTTAGGCCTCACTCCTCTTTCCTAATGTTTGTTGTTAATCCTGTTGTCATTGTCACTACGCATGCATACGCAGTCCGCATACGAACTGACGTTTATACTTTACAAAAACTGAAGTGGAAAAAAATAACTATTAATGTATAGGTAAAGCCAGTAAAAATGTTTTTGACCGTAAAAAGTTTGGATTCAAACTAATATTATAGACTATAGACTATAGATTATAATTTGAAGCGACGGAGTGCATTAAATCATTCGAGATTGATTGATTTAACTATTTAAATGGAACCATCCACGGAAGTAAACAAAGAGAGTTTGAACAAGATTTCCTCCTGTAATTAAATGCAAACATTCCGCCTCTAAATTACAATTTGTGGTTCTGTGGTCATCCACTTTTCGTTTCACACTAACCGAAAAACAAATTTCGAAAGGTATCTTCCATTCAACTCGTTATTGTCAACAAAACCACAAAAAAGTTAATAATGATGAATTGAAGTAGATGTTGGCCGAACCCAACCTTTTAATACTGATAATGTTTTAAGGGAAAAGAAAACGTGAGTCGGTCAGTCGGACAGGAAAAATTTGGGTGAGCAGAGCGAGTGGCAGCATACGAAGAAGACAAAAAACTGGTTTTTGCCATCAATTTTCATAAAGTCATGTTTGTGGATGCCTCTTCGAAGTGCAAAATGTAATGAGAGTATGTGGACGTGCGTCTCAGGACTCATAAGTGCATCTTTGAAGATTCCTTTAAGTAATCCTCAAGCTGAAAACATTGAGAAGACGCGAAATGCATTTGAAAAAAGCACTTTTGAAAATGCCAGTAAAGTAGCGAAGACAAATGGCCACGAGGGTCACACACTCGAATCTTGTAGGCTCAAAGACAAAATCGTGTATAGTCACCAACCAACTTGCACTTGGTGCAAAGATTTGTGTAGAAGATTTCTCCCAACAAGTACTACAACTTGCAAGTGCAAGTTTTGTTTGTCAGATTTCTCCCATCAGTATAAAGTAAAGAGGAATAGGAAAGGAAGGATGCTGAGAAAGAAACGTTTTGCGTACACCGTATCCTACAAAATACAATGATGCTGGTCGAATATTTGGTTTGATGAATGAGCATAAAGTCGCGACGACTTGGGTTACCATTACCACTATCACTACCACTTGCGACAATAGTCGCCTCACTGCTCCTTGTGACTTGACTTGGCTTATGAATGGCAATGGCAACAACTTCTTCTTCTGTTTCTCCTCCTAGTGCCCCAGAAGGAATGAAAGAAAGATCACTTCACAAATGAAGCAGAACGACTTTTAACACACTGACTCTTTCCTCTTGGTCTCATTGAAGTTCGTGTCTTCTCACCGGACACGAGTCGATTGTGTCTGTCCCACTCGAAAAGGTTGCAGGTCATAATCGTCGTCATGCGAAGTCGACAATTAGTAATTTGCCTTTTATGGGCACTTGCTACAGTGCACAGTTCTTCTGCACACAACTTCAGATTAGGACCTTTCCAAAGACATTACCGAGGATTAAGGCATCACAGAGGTTTTGGGGCTCAAGGGCCTCCGTATGAAATCGGTATGGAAAACATTTTATCAAGGTGTCACATATTCTATTTTTATTAGTTTAAGGTTTTTGTCAATTGTCAATTAAATTTTTGCAGTCGGACCGTCCACGACGACAACTATTTCATACGGACCACCTTCTCCCACATTCGCGCTTAATGAAAGTCCTCCGATTTCGCACAGTGAACCGTTAGATATCACCAAATCCATTTCGATCGAACCCCAAAATTCTCATACCGTTTACCGAGCACCGATCAAAGTGCGAGAATCGACCTTTTCTTCATTTTCCCCACCTCCCCCACCCAACAATTCTCCGGTGCCAATGTCCGTGTCCAGAGCTGCGAACTTAGTTCGGTACATTATTTTAAAAGAGTATCGTGTGCTGCAAGATGGAACGCCAGTGTCTATCACTGAGACGCTACGAGGAGTTCCCATGTCCAGTGCTGAAAATGTGGGCGGGTACGCTGTTCCAGGCGGTGGATACTCCACATTGCCAAGTGGAAGTCAAAGTTCTGCTGAAGAACCGGGTTCACCTGAAATTGAGATTATGCGTGTTCAGCTCCCAGACAGTGGAGAAAGATTCCGTGGAGGTGCGGGTAGAGTGGATGCGAAAAATGACGGCGTGTTCAGGACCACCGGAAGCAAGAGGCCGAATGCCTTAAGTTTCAGTGGAAGTGCAGCGAGTAATTCTTTAAATGCGGATCGCCAAAAGGATTCAGTGTTTAGGGCACCTTCTGTGGAAACAGGTTTCAGTTCAATGAGTAGTTTTAATTCCAACAAAGGTGACAGTACCAAAAGTGGTCCAGTAATGGTTGACATTGACAGTCTCGAATTGAACAAAGATAGTGGTGAAAGTGACATTTTCATGGCCGCGGAACCAGAGGTGCCCAAACCAACAAGTTCATCAAGACCAAACATCATGAATAACGTTGCACCGGGAAGATTTCAAGTGACTCCAGCCACTGCAGTGACAATTACAGATGCAAGCCGCTCTCGACCACCGGGAACCTCGGATCTGAGAACCAGTACCGTTCCAACAGAGGCCATCATGTTTCTGGAACCACTTCTCAACAGACATCAAAGTAGCTTTTTAAGCAGCTCTGAAGAAACTACAAATCCTCCAGCTCTTCCTGCGATTTCGAACAGATTGCCACCACCACTCCCAGGTCTTCCTTCCCCTAGCGAATTGCAGAGCGCACTGCAAATGGTAGCTCAATTTGCAGCTCACCAAGCTCAAATTTTATCAAACAACAATACAAGCAATGGTTTCAGTAGCTCTGAAGATTCTAGGTCGTGACATAGGCTGCCATAATATAGGCACCCAGAAAAATCATCGGTCACCCACATTATAGGCTATGCAAATGATAGGCATTAACAAATAATAGGCGGCAGATTTAGTACAGACAGGACAATCAGTAAATAACTTTATTCAACCGATGTCATTAAAATTGAATCGCATTCAAAAGAAACAACCTTATATACACTACTTAGTATGCAAAAGTCTCACTCTTTTCTGACTGCGTGTGCTTTTTGCAATCGGAGTGCTAACAACACTTTGCATAGTAGAAGGTCCAGGTAGTATTTGCAGAACGTTTTCTTCCTCTGGTTCCTTACCTTCACCATGTGTTCGTTTTCGTAATTTCTGTTTGTGGATTAGAACGCACTGAAATATTGCTTCCAAGTACGCAGATGTCCCATACGAGCCGTATGCTTTCACAATGTTGTAAAGTTCTTCATTTAAGGTTCTAAATGCTTCTCTTTGAGTGTTCTCGGGACGCTCTTTGGCCGCCTGGCGAAGTAACTGACGTTCTGTTTCAGCCTGAATTTCCGTAATTGTTCGCAGCATAGTAAAAAACGGTGGGTGATTACCCGGTATCATTTCATTCACACCGTGGTGCCAGCCTTCGACGATGTTGGTTGTCCGAGGTTGTGCCTCAATGACACGTTGATAAACGGACCACAAAGCAGGGGGGAATTTTGCTGGACAGGTAACGGATCCAATGTAGCAATCATTCAAGTAGGACAGGAAAGCTTTCAATTTCTTGCTAATTTCCCCTGAAAAGGTTTTTTTCAACAACAAAAAAGCAGAGGGAATATCTTCGGCTTTTAGAAAAGCCATGGCCTTAATGCAGCCGAACGCTTTAGCAAATTCAGTATCTCTGAAAAGAAGTTCTTGCAAATCTGTCCCCAAGTTTTTGTAAAGATTTTTTGTCCAATGGAAATAGCAGCCTTGCACAGTTACTTGATACGGCTCGCCGTCGTTATCATCGTTTTTGAACACTTGCTGTAGTGCCTTGAATGCTGCAGATTCAAAGTCAACAATTACCATTTTTGGCTTCAAGGCAGGATTTGCCTTTTTCATTTCTTCAAACATTTTTACATATGTGACTTTCTTCTTGTTCGGCAAAATCCCGTACACGAATGGTAGACGGTAGCCGTCTTCGGAAATCCCATGGATAGAGTACACCTGTACATAAACTTATCGTATCAATTTTTATGCATTCACGTATTTACATGCAAGTGCACCCCACGTACCTGTGTGTACATAGTTGTAGCAAGCTTGAACGTTCCATCGCACATCCAAGTGTCGCACGCTGATAGCTTCTCCAGGTTTGTAGTTGTACCAAGCAAAAGAATGCGGTCAGCGTCCTTTGAGTCCCAAATAACAAAATTTTTTCCACTGGCGGTCCTGCAAGTGGCGTCCAAATCTTGTGCAATCTCTTCCCTTGTTTTTGGTTCTTTTGCGCAATTTAATCGTTGGCGACGTCTGCGAATCCTTCTTTTAATGGCATCCATACTTCCCACGGCCGCACCAGATTCCATAGGATATTCTGCAAGTACCCTTGTAGCCAGCTTTCTAGGGTTTTCAGTGGTATTCGTAGATTCTATTCGTAACTGTGAATTGGCTCGTACGGCTTCAGTACTACACAGAATCATACGTAATTGCGTACAATATTTCATTGAATCGTTGAATATCATTATCTTATCAATTACAATTAGAATGTTGTACTTATCTTACTCGAATATGTCTTCATCTTCCCTATGCGGTCTTGTCACACTCGCAATGTTATCTTTACTAAGCAGTAGTCTACCAGAACAGTCTACAAACTTGCACCTCCACGATTTCGAACCATTTTTGTTCAACTTATTAAAAACGTAATTTCGATTTTGAAAAATCAACATCGGTTTTCCTTTTTGGGTCAAACCGTAAGTAATTGCACTGTCTGGATCCATTCTCAACGTACAAAAAGCTGCTATAAGGGCGACGAACAGAAAGAAACTGGCTGAAAGGAAATATTTTGTACTGTTTATGGTATATGGAGAACCGAATGATGAAAGCTTCATGTTTTGAATTTTATTATGATTGACCTATCATTTGTTAAAGCCTATCATTTGCATAGCCTATAATGTGGGTGACCGATGATTTTTCTGGGTGCCTATATTATGGCAGCCTATGTACTGATCGGACACCATTGTAACTCTTCCTCTGTTTCTGTAAGGAAAGGATCATAAAATCTCAAGAGATGAGGGAAAACATTTCAATATTAAAGGTAGTTTCAGTCTCAAGTCACGATGATGTGAAAATGTAAGATGAGCGAAATATAGGTGATCTATGGTTGACATGAAAGGAAGGGCTTGCACGTACTAACAGGGAAAAATGATGATTCACCTCATGAAGAAGATTCGCCGACAAAAAACATACCTAATCAACATTTTGCATTTTCCGTGGTAAACAAAAGTTTTTGAATGGAAAATTCCTTTTCAAAAGTTTTGTTTGAATCAAAGAGTGAATTTGCCCTCAAAACCTTTTCTCATATTTCCGAGTGGGCCTTGTGTAATTTATTGCCATCCCGCAGAGAGCACAATTGCTTATTGCTTAAGAATACACGCCGCTAGACTTGACTTTGTTGTTTTGTCTCTGTTTTGTGTACCGGTGTGCTTCATTGCTCGTTTCAAGTCTCATTGTCATTGTTCAATGTATCACAAAGCACAAATACTTACTAACGTATGACAAGTGTGTGACTCACTGCTCACGAAATTAAGGAAATGTGTCCAAGACAGGGGTTTGGGCGAATCATCGTGGTTATTTGGTCATATCTACTGTCTAGCTGAATGTCCTGTTGGCACACGTGTGCAAAAACAAAGTTTAGTCAATATTTCACACCAACCACCAGTATCAACTATGAAGACAGACAACATCCTCAAACCCTCATCGACTCATCGTACTTGGAAAAAAGTCGAGGTCAGGAAGTTGGGAGTTTTATTGAACAGTTTGCTTGATGAGGACTGTCATCAAATGTGACCAATATGGTCAATAGACGAGATGAAAACCTCATTTTACATGGCTTTTAATGTGGTTATTATTTGCAATATTCCAAAAACCCACTACGGTCAAAAAGTGTGATAAAACCATAAATCCAAGAAACCCTCATTCGCAGAAAATGTGCAAAATGATCTAGTCAAGTCCAGTCAAAATGCAGTTTTGTTGCATTCCCACTTGATGAGTCGTGTTGCCTGAATCGTTTTTTTCTCAGACGTTTTGTGCATTTTACTGTTTGGGGACGGTTGGCCAGTTTTTGGCAACTTTTCTTATCGTTGCTCCACATTTTTTTCGTAAGGAAAAAGACGATGAACACAGCTAACAACGACTGTTTTTTTGGCTTCTAGTGTGCTCTTAGTAAATGTGCTGTACATCATTTTATTGCACTCTTCTCTGTATGTTTTCAAGAGCAAGAACGATGAAAAAGTAAACGGCAATTCTGTTCCTTTGATGATTGCTTCTTCTCCCCGTGTATGTATTTTTTGTAATACAAGACCAAACGTACACATACATTAATTGCACTTTGCAATGTGTTGGTCGTTTCTTTTCCCTTGTTTTTACATTAACTCTTGGCTTTGTAGTGAATGTAGGCTGGCTCAGATCCCTTCATCTTCTGCACAAGATTCCTATACTTGTTCTGTAATTACAATGCTGATCGCCACGACTAACCATTTCTCATTCTAATACATTATCCTTTTAATCATATCATTAGAAATAAACAGGTAAACAATAAAGATTAACTCGCAGCATGCGCGTTCCGTTACGTAAATCTTAAAAAAACTGATTCATACAGCTCCTCCTTTGCTACGACGTACAAAATAATTTTCAGATGAAGAACTAAGGTCCTACTCCGACGGTTGTTCATAGCGAATTTATTATGGTAAAACGGTAATGCCAAAATCTCATCTAACAATGCAGTTTGCGAAATCGACCAATTAGTGCTGACAAAAAATAATTCCTTAGATTCTCTATTTTTATGCTTTTTCAGATGAAGAACTAAGGTCCCACTCCGACGGTTGTTCATAGCGAATTTATTATGGTAAAATGGTAATGCCAAAATCTCATCTAACAATGCAGTTTGCGAAATCGACCAATTAGTGCTGACATGTACCTGACATATAGGCAAGTGCAGCAAAGTGCACCTGGTGCATAGCAAATCTCGACCTCTGATTCATATCAATGCTACACCCTGAGAAATAAAGTAAGAAAAGGCGACAGTTCCCATAATAATGCAGAATATAAACTGCAGAAAGTCATTTTTATCTTTGCAAAAAAAAGTAGTCGCAGGATGTTGTTGCTTTTCCATCCTTTCTTGATGATTATGACACACTTTCAGTTTTAACTTACCAGTTCTTAATTGACAATGAAAAGTAATAATAAAGTTGATTCCCAATGAAATACACACGCACGTTCACAAAACCTTTAAAATCACACAATTGAACCATTGAATGAATGTGAACGCTGTGGTATTAAATCGTATAAAATGACTTATTATATTGTTTCCGACTCATGAGGACTTCCGATCTATAAAAACAGCAAAGGGACGGAAATCGTAAAGGGATTTTATACAGTAATTAAATTAGAGATTATTAACAGGACGTTATAATTATTACGAAGACCTTAACAAGAAACAACTTTGGTTTCATCCACAATCAAGAAAAAAGTAACAATGCGTCCGCGTATTTTTTTGCAAAATCTGTGAGAGAAAAGACTGATTAATGACACGTAATTACGTTTCGACAAAGTGAAGACAAAAGAGGCATGTGTGGTTTACATATCAGTGTTTATCTCTTCTCAACAAGCTTAGACCAAAGCCGAGACGAGTGATGATGATGATGAGGTGGACAGTGACAAGCCGCAAACTTGTGTCGACTGTAAGTCGGCTTTACAAGATCAAAAAGGTCATAAATCAGATACGAAAAACAAGCTTTTATTGGACTTTGGAAGAATTTTGCGCATTGTAACATTTCTGCACTTTGTACTTGATGAGACGTGCAAAGTGACACTTTTTAAAAACCTCAAAAGTCAAAAATCTCTTAAATCCTAAGGGAAAATGTTGATGACAGGGCCAAAGCTAAGGCCTACATTTGACGTGATTACAGTAAACACTACCGCAGGGCATATGTGAAGTTATTCGCACTTAACCACACATTGTAAACAAAGATTAATCTGGATGCAACGGATATGAGAAACCGTGTGGAAAAGTGTGGGAATAACACGTATTAAGTATAAAATGACAAGAAACTAACGAAAACGTGATGATAAATTCAATATTAAACTGATATTTGATATGCATATTATAAACCTGTCACATGCGACAATTGCATTTGATGAATGGATGAATGAATGACCGTGTGTGGATTGTGATACAAAGTTGGCAAAAGTTTGTGACATTGAGTTAACGAGGGAAAAATCTTAAGAATGAAAACGGAAACAAAAATGGATTCTACGCATATTGGATGACGGAAATCTCGAATGACGATGAGAGTCGGTCATTGTGAGTGAAGTGGACAGTGAGTCATAATGCCAATTGGCTCGTTCTCGCCATCAACGCATTCTTCAAGTTTACAACAATGGGTTCAGTAGTAAAGCAAAAGCAAGAAGCTCACCTGTGAAAAATCGTGAGTGATAAGTGAAATTCATACTGCGGTTTTTATGATGCTAGTAGCTCATGTGTTTACAACGTGTCAGTATATACGTACGTCAACTCCCGAGGATCTTGTACGTGAGAGAGGTCATAGGTCGTGGTTGAGGAGGATTGCTCATGTGCCAAAGTACACTGGCCCAATGTGAAACAATGCATCTTGTTATTTGACGTGAGGAAGTGACCAAGTGGTCACACCGGCAAGCGGACATAAAACAAACGGGACGTACGTTGTTGACGTACCCCGCCTCGTATCACAAAAATTCTTGCATGCAATGCACAAATACCCACGAAACAAGACAGCGCTAAATGATAATCCCAATCCATTAGAAACACTGAAAGTCCCATCACCACAATAAAATGATGATCCATAAACCACTGTCTGTGTTTGTGTATTGTCTTTCCGTTTCCTGTGTTTGTACCATGAATTGGGCAAAGGTGTATGATATGTACTTGTTGTACCAACGTTTATATAGTTTGTGTGTGTGTGTGTCTGTGTGCAATCTAGGATTTGAGGTTGTACAGTAAATAAGATGGTCAAATGGTAAGGTAAAAGGAAAGAAGGTTTCGAGGTGATACGAGTTTTGGGTGGAAAGTGCAAAAAGTTGCTGCTTACTCCGTCCCATGTAACCTGGAGGCTTCTTCAAGAAGAAGCGAAAGAGGAGGAATTGGTCAACAAAAGACCTTCTATCATTTTTTTCCCCTTTGCATCTTCTCAAGTCTCAAACAATGAACGAAAATGTGGATTTGTGTTGTACTACACTGAAAGCTTACGGCATTTTCTACACTTTACTACGTCTATAGTAACTACGTCAGTCCATTCAATGTAGGAAAGACGAATGAGAGAAAGAGAATGAGCAGCAAAAGCAACAAAGGGAGTGGTATGAATTCTCTCATATGCGTTAGTTTCTGCATTGTAAATTGAAACGTGTGATAAAATGGCAAATGCTTTTACATTGCTCCTCTCGTCCCCGGTAAGAAGAAGTGGCAATGGATTCTAAACGCCGTATGGTCAAAGCATGTGCAAATGCCAACTGGGATTTCAACTTACCCTGCAACGTTTAATGCGAAAAAAGGCTCAATCAACAAAGGGAAGGCGTGCAAAACTGCAAAAGGGAGTCTTGAATCTTAAGGCTGGGCTGTTAGGTTGGAACCCTCACCTTCAGTGTCACCCTTGACTATAGGTTCGGTATAAAAGGTGTTCATCCACCTGTCCATTGATTCAGTTTCTCTCTTCCATCCGTATCAATTCGGACGGCCTGTTGATTCCTAGCGGAGCTGTGCTCTTAATAAGGTGAAAATTTAATTTTGCTTAATTATGTTACTAGAAAACTGCACTTCAGCGACTCGATAAAGTTTGGTTTCAAAATTCAAGTGGAATTATACAAACAGTTTTTTTAAAAATCCTGCTCATGGAGAGCAAAGTGCATTGAAAAAACAAAAACAGTTGTTTGAATTTTTGTGAAGTTCTCAATTTGACCCAGAGAGAAATTCCAATATTGGATTTCCCCTGTGTTTGCGTTTGGTGAGATGTTCAACTTGAAGGATTCTAGCCGGTACCAAATAATCACAATCACTTCACATTTAGCAGCATTGGATACTTTCTCAGGGTAGAATTTGATCACAAGTGGTAAACTAAGCCATTTTCATTTTACCTTTTTGGAGAAAGGACAAAAGAGCATCGTCATCTCTCTTGACGAATGAATGGACGAATGGCGAAGCGTGAAAGTGGAGGAAGATCAGTACTTATTTCATGTCTTAAGCTGTAATCTCCTCCTGTTGTAGGTGTGCTGAAACTTGTAAGAGGATAGAATTTGCATGCAAAAGTCGGCTTTGATTGTATACAGTAGCAAAAAATAGAATTTCCCCTCAGGGTACAAGGAAAGAATAGCATCACGATTTGCATGTGATTGGGAAAAGTCTTACGCATACATCTGTATATTGGAGAAAGCAGCAAAGCCTTTCTTATAGGGAAGGAATGTATTAGAAACAAATCAGAAATCAATCAGTTAATTTAATAATCAGCATGCGATGAACTTGATGAGCAAGCAGCCTGCACGCACCTTCAGAACCCGTAAGAATGAGAATCAATCAGACTTCATTAAAAGGTCAAGTACAGTAGGTCACTTAGTGGGAATTGATTCGGGGCGGTGTATTTCGGGAATTCTTAAGATAGTAATTGGCATGCGGTGCACACCAAGTCCTAATTAATATTGGTTTCACCTCACCAACATTTCAAAACTTGAATTTTTGATCTGTACCAAGTTTCCGGGTGCACTCTGCATAGGTTGGCATAATATTACACTCTTGGATCCCATTGGGACTTTATGTAGAGGAGAATTTGGCCGTTCGCCCCAGTGAACCTTTCATAAATGCTTTTGTACATTTATACCAAGTTTTTGGTTGATTTACATGAGCTGCCTCATCAATGTAATGACCAATGACCAAAAGCCATGCGCGGTTGACGTTGGCACAAACTCGCCTTGTTGATGGCTTTAAAATCTAAAGTCACACATCCAGTTTTGTGAATGAGAGCCGAGCTGAGCTCACCTGTACAATTCTGAGCATATCGGCATTGGCAATAGCATTCACAATTCACCAAAAACTGACGGACATGCATAAGAAAAAGCCTGCTTGACTCCAAAATGCATGGCTTTGACTTGGCTATATACATACAAAAGAGAACTCCTCTGCAATGAGTTTCCTGTTTGACCAGTTAAGTTAGACTCGGTTGCAACCTCATGCCCCATTTAATTCTTCGACCCCGTGATCCTATCATGAGTGGAAACAATATGATTCCAACTCACAGAAGCAAGCTCGTATTCTCAAGGTAGACCATATGCACTCAAATGACATGTGTATCTTGTATCTTGCAAAACGGCATGCCTTTATTCGCATTCTTTCAGGAATCAGGTAACCTTTTGCCATGCATCCTGTACTCACATTTCTCTCTTCGATCAAAACCAACTTCACCTACACGTTTTCTAGTACAAGAAAAGTGCGCGGATGCTGCTATGCACTCTTTGCACTCATTTTTACTTTAACTATGATACACTTTTTACCAATGGGAAAACGGGATGGCGAATGCGTATTACATTTTCCAAACCGTAAGGCGCCATGAAGAAGGGAAAAAGTATTGCAAAGTGTAGTTAGTACGCGTAGGTACATTAGCGTAAAAAGTAAAGAGTAAAGTTGTAAAGAGGAGTATATTGTTTCAAAATAATAATCATGCAATTTGAAGCATGAGAGTTTGAATATGAAGAAAGGGTACAGGAGCATTTAGGAGTAATGGTTGTTGTGGCTCATGGCTATGCATTTTTGCTACAATGTTGTGTCTGTGAAGACGTTTTGCTCCTTTTCTTTTACGGACTCATGCGGACGGACGCATCGAGCACGAACATCTCCTTGACCATAATCACTCAGAGGAAATTATTAGACCATATAATAACTCTACCTCACAGTAAATGAACATTAGGTGTGATAAGTTACAAAGATAATGAATTCAGGCAAGAGGAGCTTGAGCAATGGGAAAACTGAAGGATTAACATTACAAGTGTTACAATCATTTTTCATGAAGGGAACACCAACAATCCGTTTCGAGGGATCACATGAGGGATCCTATTAATACCTTTGGATGATGAAGACTTGAGTCGAAGAGTATATTACAGTTTCATTTGACCAACTCTCATCGTTAGAGCGAGAATCAAACCTGCGTGACGCGGGGCAGCAAAGAGAGCAAAAGAGCACAAAAGTGCTCTCAGAGAAAGATGAAGGACGCTGCTCGCTCTTGCTCTTTTTACTACGATCAAATTAGGAGAGGCGAGGTTACGACGCTTCATCTTCACTGACTAAAGTTCACCATGAAGAAATAATGGGATCAACTTGAGAAAAGGTGCATGAACATTCAGTAAACTCTTCAGGGTGGAGAGGGTTCAAGTTTTCCTTGTACACTGTTCACTTAGTCTAGGATTTCAGTTGGTGTAATTCAAGAACGCTTAGGATTCAGTCAACCACACCAACTGGCATAAATCTTTCGTAGCTAACCCTTTTCTGCCAGACATACTTTATTAGTGCAATCATTTCTATACTTTTTACAAAAATATATCCCATTTTACTAGAGCAATTTTAATGTCTGGGCTTTTAAACTACAGTTGGACATTAAATAACCAAATCAAATTGGCCAACCTTTAGGTACAAAAAAATGCAAATTGTTGCTGTATAACCCGTCCCATTTTGTCATATCAAGGAAGATTTCATCCATCTCATCCTTAGGAACGCATAAAAGCATGAATCTTAAAAAATCATACAGATTAAGCCAAACACAAACACAGATACGACGGATGAACTTTTGAGAACTATGGACCAAAGATGCTGCAAATTCAAACAAGTGTAATAATATTGTTTTGAAAGCACTGAATGAAACCTGAAACCAAACATTTGAGATCGCTGAACCGCTGAAGAGCCGTTTCTGATTACATGGACAAGATTAAGATGGGAGAATCGTGGGTAATTTATTATGGGTTCGGAAATGCGTCATGAGGTCATGACATGACTCGTGTCATGATTGTACTCGTAAGAACAATAAAATGACACAATGAGCCCGTAATAGTATTTTGCATTTTCTTGAGCGAAAGTAAATGTTGAATGGAAAGAAGACAAAAAATGTCATGCTAATTGTAACGAATTTTACTTTCTCTTTAAATTATAGTCAGTCACTCACCATGAATAAGATATTATTCGTGACGCTTTTGTGCGTGGCGGCTGCTTCTGCAGCGACCAAGGCCAAAACCCCCAGTGCCACCTCCAAGCGTGGATTCGGTATTGGAACACACGATGCCCACCCTGAGGTTGTGTCAGTTGGATGGGGCGGTCACGGAGGACACGGAGATGGTCATCATGGAGCTGGTCACCACGGTAAGAAAGCGATGAACAATCAAAGCATGAACAATTGAAGTTTTGTCCACGGAGATTAAATGGTTGGTCACGACTTTCCTTCATAATCAAGTTAAAGGGTTGAAGGCGAAGGCCAGTTCCTAAATGGAAATGGACAGTGACAGGAAACAAGTTACCAACTTTCTTCCGGACAAGTTGAAGTAGTCATAGAGTTGGAAAACGTGCATGACGACGAATAAAGAGTGTGTCAAACGGCATAATTTTTTTTCTTGACTGTGGATTTTTAGGAGAGTACCCCGCCCTGGCGGATATCGTCGCTCTTGTCCTGAACCTTCTGGTTTTGACCGCCTTCGGCGGTTTGGTCTACTTGCTCCTCTCTCCACTCCTCAGTGGTGATGGTCATGACGGTTGGGGCCGATCTTCCAACTCTCCCTACTTCGAAGCCCTCAAGGATGATGGACTTCTGTCTCGTGTCCTCAATAGCATCGACTACGTGGATACTACTTTCGCCGTGATGAAAATCTCTGGTGATGGCTGCCGCAAGCGAGTTGCTTGTGAAATGGAGAGAACGGCTGGGCGCAACAAGATCTTCAACTATGCCACCTCATGGTTCAGGTAGAGTCACTGCTCAAAAATCTCAAAAAACTGCTTAGACCAACTTGTTGCCACTCTTGCCACTTGCTCTTGCTCCTCGCCTTCAAAACCGCATTTTCTCACTCCAAACAACACTCCACTCGGCCAATTGGTCACTTGGCCCAAGACCAACCTTTTCATTCCTTCATCTCTGACATTTCGTAGCCTCTTTCCTGGCTCCAAAACCTCAACCTTGCCCCTTTGACACGCAAATTCCTCATGTCCAAAACAACCACTACTAATTTTGACATTTCTACACTAAACATGCCAACTTCATGAAAACTACAAATCTTTCTATTTCACTCTACGTTACGCTTTATGATTCTAATTCTGGGTTCCACGTTCGCGTCCTGTCTCATCTTCCCCTTGTCAACTTCACGATTAATCCCATTCCTACCTTTAATTCCAAAAATTGTAACCTTCACTTGCAGATTGCAGGAAACTCTAAAGCAAAATTCAGAGACTTTTAATCTCATTAAGTCATCAATCATTAATTTCCCCTTTTGTCTAATAGAAAACAAATGCGCAGCATGGACTTGTACAAGGATGCCGTCACTGCCGGAGACAAGCAAGAGGATTGCGTCACACTCTACCCAGATTGCACTTACACCCTCGTGGACAAAGTTGGCAAATGGGCAAATTGAACCAAGACGAGTCCTTAATAGCAAATGAATTAAAAAAATCCAGTACCTATACTTAATACTGTTACACCTTTATATTAATAAGGATCCTCCTCCTCCATTTTATAATTGCAAAACAAATTATTATTTCAAAAACAAAAATAATCCCAAAAATGTCTTGTAATTGTTAAAAACAAACTGATCCAGTTGTTATTATTTTGTTGATAATGATATTATATTCTCTGTTATTCCTTATTTTTGTTGAGCTGTTTGTTGATTGTTGAACATAATGTAATATTTTTTTTCATTATTTTATATAAAATAGAAATATATACTAAATAATAACCTTTAACCTCCAATTCTTAAATAGGACCTAAGGAAAGTGTCTGTATACTCTCCAATAGATCATCATCAGCAAACCCGCCTTCTGTCCTTGTTATACAAGTCTGATAATTATTATTTGTTGTATTTGTTTTTGTTTTTTTGAGAGATGCATTCTCCCCTTAATCAAACGATGCCCAGAACTGTATTAAATTAAAAATCTAATTATTATTATTCCAGTAAAAGGGCGATAAAAAAAGAATGGGTTTCTTCACAAGGACCCTTTTTCTTTTGTTCTTCAAACCTTCTCAACTTGCCAAATAACATTCCTATAGATTGTCCAACAATTACTATGCTACTATAAAAAATTAAATCATACAAATTGAGTATCATTTCATCTATTTTTTTCTCCCTATTTCAATATTTTATCCATGCTTCAAAAAAAATTCATGAAAACGAAATTATTCTTCTCTGGAACTTATTAAGAACTAAGTATATTAGAAAAAACGGGTTCATATACTAATTATTTGTCTCTTATTTATGCTCGTCTCAACTTCGACAAAGATTCGCATCTGTAAATCAAGTGCTACTATTTTTGTACAAAAATAAACAGTTCGAAAATTATACCATCGTTAGTTTTTTTTTCATTTACATTTTTGATTGGCGGTCTGAATTTATTTCTGTTCAAAATTCTCTTTATAAAGAAAGTGCATTCTTTGCGACAAAGCAATAGCAAAAAATATCAGTGCAAAGAATAATAACTATTCTTATTCAATAAACTGTCATTCCATTAAACAGTAGCAAAGTACAACATCCTTCAAAAATTTAGTCGCATATTTTTCCTATTCATTTTAGAAAGCCCAATCTCGAATCTCAGACATACTCCAAACATCATGGTTTGTTCGTCATTATAATCTTCACTCATTAAGTCATTAAAAACATGATCTTATAGGTCTTATACTATAAAACTTCAAATATAGAATAGACATAAGTGGCGTTACGTATACATACATCAACACGTGATTAATGTTCTTCAATTCTTCCAAACACTGAAAACAATTATTGTACATTTGATACACATTTACTGATTATGAAAAAGATCATAAAATCAATAAAATGTATACTAATGCCATGTTAAAAACAAGCAAAGCCAATTTTATCAAGTCAAACATTGAAACTTCATATACACACACTGATGTTACATTCACCATAAATACACGATCAAATAGTTAATACTACATAGTGTATAGTTTACATTCGTATTAGTAGTAAGTATAGTAGTAAAAAAAATCCGCGAATGTTACAAAAGTATGCAATATTTACGCATATATTAGCTATGAAATTTATAGCGTAATCTGGTCCGGAAAATTAGTCTTGCCCACTTCATAGAACACTCTGCGTACAAACAAAAATAAATATTGACTCGTTTAATTTTTTTGAAAATATTGAGGGAGAAAAATCTAAAAAAATATGAATTT
>JABASF010001909.1:0-18253 GCA_019776145.1 Harlomillsia oculata
TATAGATTTCTTTGGATTTGCACTTGAAATTAAGCCTTAGAGTAGAAATAATTATAGTTGTTTTCGTCATCGTAACTTAATTATTATATCATAATTAATATATTGAGTTATTGTTTTGTGCGCTGCAATTACAAATAGGAAAGTGACGTAATTGGTAAATTGTATTTTTAATGAACAAGGGAACTGAACGGGGAATGAATGGACTTGAGAGATGGAAGAAGACAGGGGCTTGGAATGTCTTTTGGACACGGGCTCATGTCAAATTGACCTTGAGAGAACACAAGTCCCCCAGGTCAAAGGAAGCTAATTTGCACTATAATTTTAATTGTATAAGACATCTTTTTGATTACTCTGGTGTTGGGTATGGATGAATTGATACATTTGACTTTATTGCTTCGGAGTTTCCATTTTGTGCATTTAAGTGAGGGTGTGTGTCAAGGGACAAGTATGTGGTGGTTTTGAAGGAGAATGATTAACTAAGCTGATTAAGACTAGTTTTGAGAATAACCTTTTACTGATGTTCCCCGTCCAGAGCGTCCAAGTACTTTTGCTCTATGATGAGAGGGACGAGTTTGTGTCTACACAAATATGAATTGTTTTGAATGAATAAGTTTGTGAGTGACGGTTGCTCAAAGGTCAAAGGTGATAGTTGCGCATACCTGACTGGCAAAAGGAGGAAGAGAGTGACAGGAAACACCATTTTGACGTAGGCGACGGGGACAAAGCCCACCACGCACATTACGCTCAGCTGCAATACTTGACAACCTGTGAACTGGTGGATTTTCCGTTGAGGAACTCGTCGAATGTAGTGGTTTGGTGGATAGGCCGCCTATTCAATTTAATCATTCATTCATTCGTTGATTCGTTCATGAATAAATATTAAGATGGAGGAGGAATTGGACCTGTTCCATAAAAAGGAGTGTGATTCTCTCAAACATTTGGTTGCCGTTGAGTGCTGTGACTGCCATGTAGAGAAATAACCCGTCTAGAACCGCAATCGGGATGTTTTCCAGCGGGTACGGCAGAAGGAATATGGAAAGACCGATGAGTACATGTGAGAAGATCCCAGTCAGTCGTGTTTCCCGAACCCGTACAATTCTAGTGACAGTGACACATATTTACGTCACACAAGATGATCCTGGAATCGGGAATGTGTGACTCAAAACTTACATTTCGTAGACATGTCCTTGGTCCACTCGCTCTTCCACATCAGCCAAACTCCTCATGTGGAGCGGGGAATGGGGCAACGTGGCGTGCATCCATGGCATTGTGAAAATGGACAAAAACCCATTGATGATGGCCACGATCATCAAGTCCCAATGGTACGCCGGTCCTTTCTTCAGTCTGTCAATTCATCGTCCCATTATAGTCACTACGTCCACCACTCACTATCATTAAGATATTTTACACGTCAAAATCTCACGTACTTGTTGCATGGATTGTTGACCATTGCACTGGTAATGTTCTGATCCATGAAAATGAGGAGGGAAAGTGAGAATCCCAGTCCGATTGAACAAAACATGGCTGTCCACGAAATCTTGTGAATTGCTGCCACTTTGAACACCGCATTGTCGTCATATTTAAAACGTTCCACTGCAAAATCATTTTTTTTAGTTTGAAAAACGTGTTTGAGTGAATTTGAGGATTCCAAAAGTGTTTAGTGTACTCACAGACTACGTCTTGAAACACAAACGAGCCGATGAAACTGAGGAAGAGGACGGCGACCGGAAGAGAATAGTCCGCCAACGCTTCCCGTTTGCTCGCTTGCAAATACGGCCTGTTCGTCCCCACCGCATATCAAACAAAATGAATTTAATTCAATGTGAATCCAAGCAAACCCACCAACACAGATTCCAAGGCTTTACATGACTCAACTCAAGAACATAGGATTCTCATGCAAAAATACTAAAAATAGAGGAGACTCGGAAATAAAAGTTGATTTAATGATGAACGATAAAAATGAAGGATTCGCTACACACCGATTCTAAATTTAGCACGTAAGACATTACGGAAGCAACACGACACACCACGGAACAACAACAACAGTCAGCGGAAAAGGACATTCACGAGCTGAAACAAAGCATCAGAGGTCGGGTCGGGTGAGGTCACTCGTCTATACATGACGTACGTCTTGTTGAAATTGTACAAGGAGACCCCGAGCCACAAAGTCCCAAGCATGAGGAGCAGAAAGAGAATGCTGCTATCTCGGTGACACGCTGCTGTCTCGGCTACGCTCGAGTTCACGGCTGACATCGTCCCGTTCAACGTCCCGCGAAGCCAGCTCGACGATGACATTGACATGGATGACGACCCTCCACCTTCATTACATCATTAATGCACATCTGAGGACTGCATGATTCCATAATTTGGCATTTTGTGGAGCAACAGTAAACGTACCTGAATAGTAATCAGAGGAGTCAGGAGTGGTGTTCCCAGGAATGAGCAACGAGGACAACCCGCCGGCTTTGTCAGTCGAGTTGGTCGCATTGGAACACGAGGGTGAGCTGTAGTTGTCTTTGAAATCTATGATTTGAACCGAATGAGCATTTCAAAATGAATCCTGTCATGTGAACTGTGAACTGTGAAGGGGTCAAATGGCTATACTTTTGACTGTGTCCCGAAATGCATCCACGCAAAAGGCGATGGAGATGAATAGCGCAAAGATCTCTTCCGTTGAGCGTGTGGACCACTTCATGATACGAGACACGTCGAGGAAGGCGTACAAACCTGTGAACAAACTGCTCCATAAACCCACGCAGCAGTACAACGCCTCAAAGTCCACCTCAAAATCTTCAGCCAGTGCATAAACAACTGTCAATCATTCATTCAATCAGTATCCATTACTTAAGACATATCTTTTGTATAAATATTTTTTTTTTTCAAAAAAACCGTTTACTTTTGACAAAGAGACAGAGCGGAGCAGTTGTGAGCAAGATGTTCAATGGCTGTCCACTCAACACCACATAAAAGAGCTCTCCCAGAGTTTGCCCCACGATCACTTTCTTCACGTCTGAAAAATTACCAGGGGTCAAGTGAGACTATAGCATTCCCATCATAGCATGTACAAGGTCAAGGGTCAAATTTACCAATGAGCCCTTGCGTCGTGTGGTCGTTCAAAACTCCGAACGCAATTGCAGGGAGGATGCAAGCAAAGTACAAGAAGAACGTAGTTGAAATCGTTTTTTGAATGGTTTTGTAACCTACGATTCCATCCGTGTAATCCGAAATGTAGTGCGGCAACCGACGAAAAAAATCTTCCTTGATTCCTCGACCGAACTGGAAAAACTTTTCTTGTTGCTACATTTATCAAAAGTCACAAAAAAGCCACTTGCATTATTCTCACAAATGTCAAAGGTCATAGTCAACTCTGTAAGTATAAAACATCTTATATTCCCATTCGTTTAGGCCTTCCTCCATACTATTCAATGTGTACTATTTAACTATAGACTGAAAAGTGTCGTAACGCAAAAAATATCAATTGTGCTAAAAATTCAGTGTAACTGTACAATTCCTTTTGAAATTTTGGTAAAGTAATGAGAGAATGGGATTTGGGACACGGTTAATGAGACATACATTTTTTTGCATGTGATAGAACAATCATTTGAAACAACAAAAAGATGACTCACTCAACACGAACACGAAGGAATGAACCTTTAATACAAATATAAATGGAACGATACACACGGCACGGCAACGGCGACTATCAAAAACGTGGCCTGGCTTTGCTTGTCAATTAAAAAGTCAGTGGAGCTTGAAAAGGAGGAATGCTCCTCATCACGTTTTTGGGGTCATTTTGAATAAGGACAATAGGGAGGTCATTAAGGTCAATGAAGATGTGAAGTTTGGGATTCTATGGAATAATGAATGGTGTTACTCACGTAAATGTAGTCCGGTCCCGGAGCCTCAGAATCCAAGAGTCTGGCATCCAAATTACTCTGTTGTTGTGACAGATCTTGAGCTTGTTTCAAAATGAGTCTTTTGAATTCATATTCAGTGTGCGCTTCTAACAAATTTTGGCGAAACTCCTCTTCCGAGAAAATTGTTGCGAATGTCCGTCCTGTTTCCAGTGCATTTTTTGTTCCTTTCTGCAAATTAACAATTATTTCATATTATATTATGTATTATATTAGGTACAAGTTGGAAATGAACGACAGTTGACCATTTTTGAAAAATGACCATGAAAACAATTAAACAATCATTCATTTCTATGGATTCACTCCAAATGTCCAGATGTCCAGATCCAATCAAGGAGATTCATTTATGAAGAGGGAAGAGCGTAATTCTATTATTTTACTTAATTATGCAACAATCTGTGTTTTTCCCTGAGCTGGAATCTGGAATATGGACTCTCTGGAGTGACTGGAGCTGGAGGAGGAGCTGAATGAGTGGAGAGTTGGTTTCCTTTGGCAGTGAGAGCTTGCAACATCATTAGCGACTCTTGTTCAACGAGCGGAAGTAAATAGAAATTGAAAGCAAAAAAGTCCTGGCTTGCGAAACCATCCAAAGGCAGGTGAGACCGAGATAAAAAAACCCGGGCATATTTTTTTTCCTGTCTCGCTCTCAACGTCTCAACTCTGCTAGACATATTAACTCAAGAAAATTCCATAACTACAACAAACTACAACTTATACAATAAATCCTTTCATCTCAAAGAAACCTTAGAACAACCCACCAACTATATTAATATTATGCTTCTCACATTTTTTCGGAGACAAAAAGGAAGACGGGTTTTTCCATCTCCTCCTCCGGATTCACGCTACCCTTTTTTCTGTTCTCTACACTTTAAAATATGTAGCGCAACCCACCCAATTTACCCCTCCCCGATCTATACCCCCATGTTTTTTCTTACCTCTTTGCTAGGACACAAGACCAAAATGAATAGTCGAATTTCTTGACTGGTTCTCCCAAAATTGGCAGCGTGTTTGAGTCTTGCAATTGCAACATGCCGTTTTTGCAAGGATGGTAGATTACATCTGAAAAGTTAATAATTGCCAATAATTGTTGTGAATGTCAGTCACAAATTATGATTTCATTTAATAGCAACTCATGAAATGAGATTGGCGATATAAACACTATATAACCCACATTGCGCAAATCCAAGTGGGATCATAGTCGAAAGAAATCCCTTCGCTCCCGATTGTCCCTTGAATCGTCCTTGCCAGCAGGTGAACTGTGAATTCAATTAATTCATTAGCAATTTATTTGGAATGTTGACTCAGCCAATTTTCAAATCCACGTCTTGCATCTTTCTTCCGTCTCAGTCTGTTGCACTTTTCGCATTTCTGACTCACTGAGTGACTCACACTTCAGATTCATAAAAAAAGATATGAAATTTGAAAGTCCCCGATGACATTTAAGAAATCCGTTTTTTGTTTAAAAAACAAGACGTTTCCTTTGAAGTTGAAGTCGGAGAAGTCAAAGTGTGTCGGGGATTTTGGCATGGCACGACATGACATGGTCGTTCTCCTCGTCATTTGCATTCATTAAGACATGAGGGAAAAGAGAAAGACGAGAGGATGAAAAAAGATGTTGGGGAAATCCTTGCAAAGTTCTGTGCGAAAAGCTCCATAGACTCTAATCCAATTTGGACGACAGACTCACACACAACCTTAATTTTCCTTCATAGCTACCTTTACTTTTTGCCTTTTCTCCTTGGAACCTTCCCCGCCTACTACGAGACCCGACCGGCCCACTCTCTCTCCTTCACAGTCAGCCCAGCAACAACTTTCTCCTCATCAGGTCTCAAAATAAAATAATCACCAAAACATGTTGCACGCCAAGGCTTCAAATTTCCTATGTATATTTCACGCGGAAACTGAAACAAAGGAGAAAATACGACGCCACCGATAGAAACCCGGGGATTCATTTTTACATGATTCGTATTATTGAATAATATCTTTGATTTCTGAGCTCTTTGTTCTTGTTGGCAATTTTTTGATAATCTAATTGATTTGCAAGTAAATTTGAGAAGGCTGAGTGGCGGAAATTGAGTTCAAATTGGCAAGAGCACACAAACGGAGGTAAAAAGGAAAGCGAAAGGAAAGCACAAAGCCAAGCGAGCTCTTGCTAAACCTGCGTCTTGGTTTTATCCGGTGTGGAGACGAGCGTATGGAAAACCGGTCCGAACCGACTTTTGCACTTGTTCTGCTTCGCAGATTTTACCCGGGACTGACCGAGAAGATAGTAGCACACGAGCTATAGCGCGACTTGTCGTAGAGTGGACTCTCTTCCATACCTTACTCCAGTGTCCAAAATATGCCTGGTGGCTGAGAGATGACGGAACCTCGCATCGCCTCCTCCGAATTCGCCTTGCTCGTTAATTGCTCAGAAATGTTGACTAATAATAGCAATTGAGTCTAGTGCTTCTCCTGATAATGAGGGCAATGAAGAGCTCTCTAGTATGCCATGCCCTTCCAAAGGTCTACTTACACATAGTCTACTCAACTGGAGTTCCCCGGGTTTCGGGTGCTCGAGTTTGGAGCCCTAAGTGGTAATCTACGTGAGAATTTGACGGGATGACTGAGCTGAGCCAGCTGCAATCTGCAATCTTGAATATGTTTCCATACTATATAATAAGTGAGAGGAAAGTTGGTGAGAACAGAAGTACATGGGGATACGTGGAGTCCATAGTAGTGACTCCAGAGTCCTCCTTCTCCATGAGAAAATTGAGAGAGGCGAACCCAAATATCCCACTGTTTCGTCAAGTATCAGTTCTTCCTGGAAGCTGCTTTCTCCAGCATACTATTATAGTATAGTAAACGTTCCCATTTCCCATACGGCATTTCCCTCATATATATAGTAAGATCATGTATAACTAACAGGTAATGATGATGATAGGATCCTCATCCCATACCCGGGTTTCTCAGCTTCTCTCGGAGATTCGTCTAATTTCTCGAGTGTGTTCATTCAAGCATACATTATCTAATAATATGCTTCTGCTCCCGTCGCCTGGCTACCTTTCCCAGCTCTACTTTCTCCAGTTTTGCTTGGCTTCCCATAGCTTTTTCTCTCAAGGTGGAATCATAATCCTTTCTATCATTTAATCACATCCTTTCAACAAGTCCTACTCCTACCACTTGGCTGTCCAGCTTTTCCCCTTTTGTCGTAATCTTTCCTTTCATATTTACTTGTTCTACAATAGGCTCCATAGTATTGTCGTTTTAAGGTTGGACACGTTTTGAAAATTTGGGAAAACATTTTCCTCAACTTCGTGGTCGGGAAACGAGAGACATGGGGATGGGGAAGAAGGTGAATTGAGATGACTCGGGCAAGCAATACGGGGACAGGGAAAGGAAAAATGGATGGGATTAGGTCGTGACGTCGTGAGGTATCAGGACCGAGGGGATGATCAAGGTCAGCGTGTGATTAAGCAATCTTGTAGTGTTATATAGTGCAAAATGAGATTAGGATGAGACTCTATCTCAGACTGAGACACTGACTCTGAGATCCTGGAAATGATAAATGAATGAATGATGGATGAATCCGGACTTCCCAATGGCACCCAATCCTACTTTTACTTTGTTTTTCTCTCCATATTGTCATTAGGTAGTGAATAAATGAATGAGTGAATAAACAAACCTGAATCGTGAGCAAAGAGAGAAGATTTGACTTCTGCGAAGGAGCAATGCGGCTCCTCGACGACGCGAAAGAGGCGGACAAGAATGGCGTCCACCACGGCCTCCAAACTGCTCTCGTTGATGTCCAGGAGGAGGACGGCTTGGTTGAGGAAGTGGGCCACGTCCAGAGTGGCCCTAACCTCACTCCCAAAGTCCTTCAAAGGGACCTTCTGCAGGTGAATGGCCAAGAGATACGGCTCGTCCACCAGTTGAACTTCTTCACCCGTTTCGACGTCGACCACTGTCGTGGTGGTGGTGTCGATCGCTGTTCCAGCAGCGTCCACCAGGATGACGCCAGTGTCTTTGAGTGCCGGGGTCCCACTTGATGAAGCGAGTGCAAGATGACAAGACACGAGGGCTGTCGGCTCTTCTTCAGGTGACGGTTCAAGGTGACCAGTCGAAGGGCTCGCGAGAGACGCTGAAGTAGTAGTTGGTGGCGGGCGAACTCGGCGAAAGTTGGCCATCATTTCAGCTGGAGAAGATGTTGTCGTCATGTCGAACTGAGCGACGGACCTTCGCTTGAGCAACGGCGGGTGTCTCGGGTGCTCAGTTGAGGAGCCCACCATCGGAAAGTCTGTCTTTATGGCCAGTGGAATCATGACTGGGGACACGGCCGCGGCTTGCCACGACCCGTACAAGTGTGGGTACGGGAGTGTCAACGAACATCGACGAGTTTGTTGCACAACGGGTTGCGGGACGGGCTCTACAACAGGTTTCGCGAACACCGCAATATGCGAGCCGCCATGGGAGCACGCAGTGTCCACCAAAAACGAGGAGCGTCTAATGAGTTTCTTGCCATGACCATGATGCAAAGACGCCCGCTTCGGTTGGATTCCGCCACTTGTGCCTGTGACTGGACGTTCCGGGAGCGTGCCGGCCGACCCACTACGTCCTGTCACTGTTCGTGTCCCGTCTTCAGATTCCTCGACCGTTGTAAGAGGCTCGTCCAGGAAACGGCCTCGGATAGGTGAAATTGTACTTGTTCTGGATCCGCAAGTGGAAGGAACCGCGGACGCCAATGGGTCAGACGAGTCCTTTTGGGGCGAAATGAGAGGGGACGGAGCGGAAGAAGGATTCGGATGCTTCGCAGATCGTCCGGAACCGATTTCGGGATCGGTTTGCTGCTGCTGCTTCTTGAGCTTCTCACTCGAGTCGCCGGTCGGAATTTTGACTGGTGCACTCGCATTAGCAAAATCAATAGAAGTTGGACTAATTCGGGCTGCTGGTGGGAGCGTGGGTGCTCCCGCTCCAGCTCCCGCGCCTCCTGCCACTCCACAAGTCCCTCCAACACCACTTGTCCCATCTAATCCCTTCGAGCCACCTGACCCTGACCCCGCTGTCCGAGATGACCCACGATGACCAGTCTCCTCTACTTTCCCTTTATCCATCTTTAATCCACTTCCAAATATGCGACTATCAGTACTGCAAATGATTCTCTCTCCCTTTTATATTCTCATCGTCTTTACCTTCTTCTTCTTGCAAATCTATTTCCAAATCGATCTATTCCATGTCTTCCTTCCACTTTGAGATGATGTGGACACTTCTGATGTCAAGTGCGTGCAATACAACAATTTGGATGGAAAGACTCGACGATAACAAATGGAAAAATGAAAGATGTCGTGTTCATGCGTGTTGCTTTTCGCATTCCACTTTTCCCAATCGTATGAAAATTAGAGCGTGGCGTTGATTCTAATGAAAATGTCAAAACTCCATGATTTGAAAGGAAGATTTATAATATTTCCAGAGCAGAGTTTTCCAGGGATTCCCTCACAGCGAAGAGAGCACCAAATTTGATTAGACTTCTTTCGGGTGGAGACAACACTGAGGGAATTGAGAACATTCGGGCAAAACCAGAGAAAAACGCAAGTCTAAGTGAATGTGTTGGCTTTCCTCAATCTCCAGTTTGATGAGTGATCTCCCGAGGATCCGAGTCATCCCAACAGTCAAACCCATTTCATCCATCACCAAAATTCAATCTTTCCATCTCCCTTTCACTTTCAGTTCCACTTTCACTTTCCCTTTCTTCTTCTTTTAAAATACACTCTTTTTATACATTTATATTATATTATTTCTAAATATTTTACGAAATGGGTGGAAACATAAAAGTCAAATCCACACCACGATCAACAATCAATTCGGAATTCTTGATTATGAGTAGTTGGAGATGAATTCTGCTAAAATCTAATTATTGGATATCATATTTGCAATATAAATACATATTTTTGGAGTATAGAAATGCGAGCTCACGTCCGTTTGTATACGTCACGTGAACCATCAAAGCATCCGTGAAATCCGTAACCCTGGACAAGTTGTCTTTTGATTGCATTTTCGCATGGAAATGTTGTGGTGAACCTCTACCATCATTTTCTCGCCAAAAATGTTCACCTGCGACGTGAAGACAATGTTTTTTTTGAAAAAGCTGACGGACGACAATGGTTTCAGAAAAAATTCTTTTTGTTTTTTGGCACAATTTGTAGGAGCACGTGAGAGTTGCTCAACAAAAGAAAGACAATAGACAAAGTCATTATTTACGTAGTATACAAATCACTCAAAAAAATACCACGAGTTTTGACGGCGCTTCAATAAACCGAAGACAAACGCAAATAATGGTAAGAAAAGTAATTAGTGAGGAGGAAAATTCGACGACACGACTCTGTGGTCAATAACAACAGCCAAAAACAACACCAAGCCAGCAGTAACAAACAACAACAACTTCCAGAAGTAAAAAAAGAAGACGACAGAAAAGACGTGGATGACGCTGGTGGTTGGAGAAAGTAAAAGAAAGACTCAGAGAAGAAAGTTAAGTTTTTGTGTGTATGCAAGTCTTGTGTCCTCAAGATGAAAAGTTTATTTTGACTCGCTGGATGTCAAATGGTGAAGAAAAGTCCGGGTGTTTCCCAAACACACAACCAAACCCAAGGAACCCAAGGCGATCCCAATGAACAACAAGCACTTTCACTTTCACCTTTATTATGCACAATCTTAATATTTTGACATTGGGTTTGGAGTACAGCCTCTCGTACAATGTAGTAATGTGACACTCGTCTTGTTCCTTTGTGGATGAGTCTTCAGCATTTTGAGGGACTACTAATTTGGCAAGTACATTTGGCACGTAGAGATTAAGAACCCTGGATTTTATTGCAAGAGGAGGTTTGGCAATTGGGAAATTGGCACAAAAGGCTCCAAAAAATGTGCGTGAGGAGTGGGAAGGATGGGGGAAAGGGTAAAAGTTTCGGAGGAATTGAAAAGTGGATAAGAAAGGAGAAAACAAGGAAAAGGTGGAAAGACAAGATAGGAAAGAATGACGGAGAAATGCAAGAGTAGGAGCAAAGAGAAATAGAAAGAGGAAATTAAATCAGCTGGTAAACTGAGAAGGATTGGGAGACGGAATGTGACTAGAAAATGCTCGGGAGGAGAATAAATTCGGTGGTAACGGAACAAGGGAACGTTGGCGGAGCAAAGGAGAAGACGAAGAAGGAGGAAGGATGCGAATATGAAAACGAGTACACATGGGGACGAATGAGAGCGAAGAGTGAGACTCCCAGAAAGCTTTACTTGCGACTGACTGATTCAAGGCAGCGAGCCACCCAAAAGCCAAGACTGCTTCCCTGCCGTGGGACGACCAAGAGGACGAGGACGACGATGACGATGATGAGGACGTCGTCGTGGCCGAGGATTCTGGACGAACCAACAACGGCGATAAGATGTAAAAGAGCGAGAGAAAGAGAAAGAGAGAAAAGAGAAAACGAGTTTCAGCACAATTCAAAGAGAAATGGATGTATTTGAACGAGTTGCGCAGCACGGCGTCTCAAAAATGTTCATGTCATCAACATTGTGAGGGAACCAGTGCAATGCAAGAGTATAGGGTGAAAGCATTGAGCTCCAGCTCCAGCCTGCAAAACATAACGGCAAAGAACATTCTAGTTTTCCCTGATTTTCTCTCTGTCTTGTGTGTGCTTCTTTGCCTTGCTCTTACGACTCACGACTCACTACTATATAGAATGAATAGACAGCCCCAAAACTGCCTTTTCCACCACATTCCGTTCCATTCCTCTAAAATTCTCTCTCTCTCTCTCTCTCTTTCTCTGCCAAATGCCCGATTGTGTTCCCGCTCCTCCGCTTTCTCTGCCCTACTTTCACCTGCACATCAGGCACTTCCATTTCGCTCCTCTTCTCTTCGTCCTCGTCTCTCTTTTTTGGCTTTAGCTTTGGCTCTGGTGCCTTTCGCTTCCTCTCTCTCGCCCGCGCACGCGAATCTCCCCCGCCAAAAAAACGCCCGTCTATGCTCTCACTTGCATTCCTTCCGCTATAGTATGATGACATGTAGCCAAAGTATGATGTATATAGTGTAGTACCTACTTGCTTCTAGTACTTGCTTTTTTCTTCTTCTTAACTTGGAATATACATACGTGGCAGTGCCAGCATGTATGATGTATCTGTAGAGAAAACCTTTTCATTTCCTTTTTGGAAATCTCTTCTGGAGCAGAATGCACATACATCCAGGACGCGCCACCGCCTCCTCCTCCAAAGGACACGATGACACGAAGAAAGCAAGAAGTGTGCATACGAAGCATACCTAGACATCATGGTCATGGTCATAGCTATGGTCGGCGGGATATTAGTGCATATATGATTGGTACTGTCCGTCTTCTTCCTTGTCCTTGCCTCATTTTCGCAACCGGTTAGCAAAATTCTATTCACTAGGCTGGATCCAACTTTCATTTCATTGAAACATTAATCTTGAATCTGCCACTTACTTGTCCCAGGATAATTCACACGGTTTAATTTAATTCCTCTCATAAATTATTGTCCTCGCTGTGATTGGTTCAGGAGAGAAATTTTCAAGTTGCTTTGTCCGTCCGTGAGTGTAAGGATTTTGGAGAGAGTCATAAAGTGGAGGACGCCAGACGAAGGAGACGCCACCTCAGGTCTCAGCTCGCTCCTCGGCGTCACGAAAATAATTTCGGATCGATTGAATAATAATTGGCTCTCATTCTGTGATGAAATTCTGTGACCACGGAGATTGACACATTACCCGTTCTAATTGGCAGATAGAGACAACCAATCATGCAAAAATTCGCATCCAAACTACTCCAGCCCTACATAATATAATACTATTATGCAATATACAAATCTAAAAAAACCATCCAGCAATTCATTTTCGTGGATAAAGCTCGGGTTAATTTCGCGTATTTGTGCTTTTGGGGGCGCTTTATATTTATCAATCATGCATTTATCATCATTTTTTTAGATTTTCCAGCTCATGTCGTGTATATATGAGTCGTATCGCATCAAATGAATGATGGAATTGCTCGTCATTGACCATTGACCGTAAGCGAGATTGAGCTCCACGAGTCCCAATCAGTTTTGCTATCAAGTACACAAAGTCAAATTTTACATGACACGTTGCTTTATTGCTTCTCCCAATGCCAAAACTGACGGAACGCAAGGAAAAGTGCACAATATTATTCAAAAACGAGGAATCATTCTATGTATAAATACGCCTTGATGGCATTTACATGCAGATTCTCAACTTGCCAATAAATGCTCTCATTGCTATCTCTCCTTTACTTCTCCATCGGATTTCATGCAGTTATACCTAATCTTAATGTATCAATATGTAAATGTATAATCGGCAATTGTATGAGCTGAGTATTGTGGGGAAGCATTGGCTTGTCACACTTCACCTCTCTTTGCAATCAACTCCGCCTGTTTCGTCACTTGTTGAAGCTTGGTTTTCCTAACTCACATGTTTAATGTACCTCCCATTACATTTAATAACTAAAAGAAGTACTGGAGTAGGTACAAACTGTACAGGCGCTCTGTTGTCGCCAAATCCTCGTTTTGCGTCAGTACAACTTTGGCCTTTTCCTGGTTCGCACGTCCCACGTACACTCACTCAGTTCTTTTCGTCAACTTTACAGCAACAATCAAATCCTTTCTCATTTGGTCACTTTCACTGTCAATTAATTCTTCAACTTGTTTGACTCGACTGGAACATTAAATTCCCATAAAGGTATAAACTGTATACGATTGATTTTTTATATGCACAATAAATTGACTGTTAATTAAATGATTGAACGATATTTTCAAATTATATTTTTCCGTTTGTTTGAAAAGAATGTCGGGAGAAGAAGAACGCAATTTTGACGAGTACGAACACTACAACTTTGACCAGGACAAATACGCTCATGCAGGGAGTGGGAAACTGCGCTCAAAGAAGGAACAATCCGACCATACTAATCATTTTGACCGTAGTGGACATTCCCGGAAGATTGTGACCAAATTGGAAAATACGGAAAAGAATAAGAAAGCCACTCAACTGAGTCAAAACGTCAAATCGGCTGGATCAAACAATGAAAATACTGAAGCATCAACTCAAGAATGATCCGCCTCCGTGTTCATTTGAAACTTTACCCATACAACATGCTTCCTCTTTTTATAATCAAATCATAATCAAATTGTACTCTGATTAAATTTGATGCACGACAAAACATTATTTTGGCTAATAATAAAAAAACCAGAGTTTTTGTCATTTATCGGCTATTTTGACCAATTTCCGTGTGATCCTATTTTGACTTTCTCTCAAAAAAAATGTTGAACTCATGACTGCATTGCATGATTGTTGATTGTTCAAGGCACGCGTCATTGATGTTCAAGGTGCATTTTGCATGACGAGATATAGGATCCATGTCATCTCATAGTCAAGTCTCAGAGCTCACTCAACTTTTTACTGGAAAAGGGAATGCATGGCAGGCGGTTTTTTTGCTGGACGGATTAAAAAGTCGAGTGAATATCATTTTTTATCGTTATCAAATAAACATAAACTTCGGCTTCTCAATGACTCTCTCCTTTGATAAGAAAAAAAAATTGACAAATCCAGACGCTGACGCTGCTCCAATGGGTTGGTTGGTTTGTCAGATAAACAAAGGGAAACTTTGTTTGTCGTGTACTTGCTGTGTACTAACTCATAACAATTATTTATGTTGTTGTTGTTCTATACGACATCATGACGAGGATTATTATTTGCCAACATTATGAATCAGCATGCTGTTTTTTATTGTTGCAGAAATCACAGCACTTCAACTCTCCAAAAACCAGAATTTATTAGACAATAAAATAAATAACTGTACCAGCAACATTTTTATTTGTACACTACTGTTAATGAATGGGTCACGTCATGGCATTTCCCAAATTGACCTTAAGTTCGCCTTCATGTGACCTGTTGCCCCTTCCTTTGAACGTTTGAACATGGATTATATTTATATGGAAAGATGCGGAATTCACTGTGCATTGAAAAGTACGAGAGTGCGCGAGCATGCGGCAAATGGCAAGAGGAATGCAATAATTATAAAACACAATGAAGTGCATTATGATTCTGATTGTAATTTGTAAAGTGCGTGATTCACTTTTGCATGACTGTACGAGAGAAAGCTAAGCAAGTTCACGATTTTAATAAAAATTGACTGTATTCATAATGGGGAACGAGACCAAAAACTGACCCTTGAACACTGGGTTCAAATGGCTACCTATTTTGTCTGTCAATGGCAACTTATTTTATGTCTTGTGTGTGTGTTTGATCCTGCTTTGAGTAAGCTCTGCTTTTTCCTTATCTGTGACTTATCTCGTCTCTTTTAGTGCTGAGGAGGCGTTTCATGCTTTGCTTATAATCAATTGGGATGACGACGACGACGGTCAGCGACACCAAATCATCCTGTCTCCTCGTTGTTAATTGCGCTTGCAAAGTAAATATAAATCTCGTTTCCTTTTCCGTTTCACATGAGAATGCTGAGTTTCGAGTTCCTCCATTTCCATTTTTTTATGAATGCAAATGTGACTCTGTTCATGTTTGACGTAGCATTAAGTCGGCATTAGCGTGACTACAAATGATAACCAAAGGTTTCGGCTTGAATCGTTTGGTGCATCGTCCTACGAACAATACCAAAACACTTGTCCGCCACATGACCACGAAATGTTTTCATGACGTCAATTAATACAAATGCTCAAAACCCTCATGAAATGCAAAATGTAGTTAGGAGTCTAGGAGTACATTGTACAAAATAATCAACCAACAACAACCAAAAAATAAACGTTTTTAAATCACATTTTATAGCAAGCTCATTCTCATTACATGATTTTTAGCACAGAATTGATTACTTGGTTACTTGATACACTTATAATTGACAGTAAAAGTACAGCAAGTTCACTATATTGTCCAAAAAATGTCATTTTCGTAGAGTATAGAATCGAGTAAGTACATACTGCAATTGTATATTGGAGACACAATCAGCAACAAGGAAACACGACAAGATACAAAATGACATGGCTCTGACACACTGTAGAATCTAATGTCGAATGCATGCTAATTAATATTTCATGTAGTTAATTATTTAATTATTATACTTTCCCCTTTACGTTGTGTTCACAGCCAACAAAAGAATTTCTAAAGTGATCCAAAAGTGTGAATTCCCATTCTAAACTTAAAATGAATATTAAGTGCTATAAAATTATAGTAGCAGGCAAGTAAGCACAATTTGTCCAGGTATAGTCTTCAAATAAGGAATGAATGACGAACAAGACGAAAATGATAATGTCGACCATATCGAATGATTGAGTGACTTTTGTGTGATTTTGAGAGTAGCGACAAGTCAGAAAGTATTGGAGGTGTAATTTGATGTGGTGAATGGCTGGGCTGAACAACAATTGAGGCTGAGAATCTCATCTGCAATCAACAAACGGATCAATTGAGTAGGAATGAGAAAAATGACAATGAGCCCTGCTCCTCCTCTCAGAATCAATGATTGTGCATTAACACATGAATTACTGTCCATGAATTTCTTAGTTAGGATTGTAAGAAGAATGGAAAAAGCAAGAAAAGCAAGGATAGGTTAATAGGTGACGTGTGTGCAGAGGCAAAACTTGGGTTCCACTTTACACAGCAACAAGGCACTGCTACACAAATTATACACCTGAAACACATGAAACAACGTGTTGTTTCGTGAGGTGACGAATGCTGATGGGCGGAAAGTGACCTTGTAACTGTTTTTATCGTGTACGACGCAGAACACACGATCCCAAGCAAAAGCACACAGCAACAACAATAACAATCACCTGAGCATCGCATGAATGACGAGCATTCCCGATCACTCAAGGGATCAAGGGATCACTCAACAAAGCAACCGTGTCGTTTAAGTCATAAAAAATCAGAGACTTGCAAATATAGACTATGATTGTTGTCACTTCCTGGAAGCAAATTACTTACATAGAGGCATGCAACGTAATACTATAAAAAACATGCTACACGTACGGAATTAACTTTTGGCAGGAGAATTGTTTTGTCCTTTCTTGTTGTTCTCCGTGTTTTGCATCTTATTCACAATCTTCCTGGAATGTCCACTCGGGTCGTTGTGATTGGTGTGCTCTGACATCTCTTTCTTCGACCTTTGCTTCCCACTTCCAGCATGCGCGTACTTGTCCTGGTCAAAGTTGTAATGTTCATACTCGTCAAAATGTTGTTCCGACATTTTTCCAATTTCCAAACGTATACAATCAAAAATCTGAAAAAAAACAAACACAATCATCATTAACATACTTGACTCTCATTCATCCCAAAACTTGAACATGAGACAATGGGGGGCGGAAGAGCGCATCGAATCAGCTGATCCCAATTCCAACTCTAATGGAGATAAAGTCTCAAATACAAGATTCAAGTATTATTATTACATTGTTATTGCTTGACAATAAGCGCAAAACAGAGGAATGACATGACACAGAGATCAACATATTGTGAGAGGAAATATGAAAGCATGCATCCTCCATTCGCACACACTATTCAAAAAATGACTAATGACCTGTAATGACTATGACCTGGACTCACTCAAGGAATGTATTGATGAGTTGACGATGTCGAAGACGACGGATGATGGTTGGCACAAGACAAAGACAAAAACTGTTGAATGGCGACTAAAGGAAGACTTCTGGAAGCAGATGTTCCACGTTGAACACAAGAGACCACACTGACTCTGCTCGCTCAGCTCAGCCAAGTCCAAAATCCCAAGAAGGCACAAAGCTAGCGAGACACACAACTCTACAACCGAGCAAATACAAAAAACTACAATCGACACTCCACTCGCCCTACTCAGTTCAATAATTCAATGTAATCCAACTTGACACGATGAGAAGAGACAGCATTATTTCAAGTTTCACATTATTTATTGCGTTTTTTGTCAATGGTTGTTCCAATTAATACAATTTGCATTAAATGACAGACGTTTAAATTCATGAAAGGAGCCACGTTTCGACGGCTTCACAGTCACAGCTCACATCCCATCACAACACAATTTGATCAAATGAAGGAACACTGCATTTAAAACTTAACACTTAACATTCATCATTTCATGATAAATAATATTATTATTCACATAATAGCTTGCATAAAGTCACATTGTATCATATCAAATAATCATTGAACACGATGATGCGACGCACAGAACAAATCACACATGCACACATTCTGGAAGGTATCGTCACATCATTGTGATCATGTCTGCTACATAAATATCAGGCTTTTATAGTATTACAATTAGAGATAATTAATTATAATTAAAGTACTTTTAAGGTTAACTTAATTGGTTACA
>JABASF010001910.1:0-18244 GCA_019776145.1 Harlomillsia oculata
AATTATGAAATATGAAATTATGGGGAAACAATTCTCGTTACACTGGTTGTGTGCCATTTTGCATGGTGTTTCCTATAGACTTCCATCCTTGAAGTCTGCCAATTGCAATGTCAAATGGTGTTTTGAGACCCGGTTCATCAAAACAAGGGAAGGCAGATCTGGCTCCGAAGGCTTGGAACTGCGTAGCTACCATGTATCTTCTTTCCCCTGAATCTGGATTAATGTAGTGAGTCCGGTAAATTCCATCAAGTCGATTTGTATGCAATGGAGCAACGAAATCTACAGAAAGAGTATAGCTCTGTCCTGCTTGTAGACCGGGTTCAGCCAAACGAACAATGTAAAACTGCATGTCCGTATTATATTCGTGACCCATGACAATGACCGACGCTCCAGTTGCAGCGTTCCTAACCTGCAACACCAACAAATAAAAGTAATACGAACAAAGACGAAAGAAATGACCGTATTCTTACATAAATGGACTCTTCAATGATCTGGTTCAAAGCATAGTGCAACGTCACATTCGTCGTAGACTGGACACAGGTCATAGAAATCGTGACATGGCCTGGTACAGTCCATTGGTCACCTCCCGCATCCGGCGAATCCACTAGAATGGGCCGTAGTTGGAGGAAATAGTGCGTTGGAACAACGCCCGTTGGCAGACGAAACCTGGGACCGGGCACTCGTATCGCTTTGTGTAACCCGGGCTCATCCGAATTCTCGGATGACGTTGACACATCACGAAGAAGTTGTAAAGGGGATGTTTTGAGACCTACAAGTTCCGCAGCGCAAGCCGTGAACAGCGCCAAACCCGCAACCGCAAGGCTGAGCAGCATAATCAACCTGGCCATGATAGCAATACGGCAGCAGCAAAACTAAACTAGTTCACTCGACCTGAAATGGAGCTGGATGCTTTGTTTTTTTATCTCGCAACCCGACGATATCAATCTTTATCAAGAACATTGTAATGCCCTGTTGTTTTTTAAAACTTAAAAGTAACATGCTCAATTGCTCAAATTGGACCAAGTCAACAACGTCCGTCATCCTAAGCTTAAGCCCTGCCCTGCCCTGCCCATGCGCCACTCCTAAATATAAAAATGTGAGTCACTTGGTTTCGTTATCAAAAATGAAAAGAAGGTCATGCATTTCATTTTTCATCAAGTCAGCATCATTTTCTGGGTTCTATTAATACATACACAACAAAACAAATGAACAGAAGGTATCCTTTCTTAACTTACTTTGTCATCTTACAATATTCAACTTACGTACCTATAATAATTACTTTTAAAAAAGACATATCAATCACATCAATAATCAATAATCAATACCATAAAATGGAAAGCAAACGCTTTTACAAGTCAGAATCCTCAAGTTGCATACGACAACAAATTGTATATTTATTATTAATGACCATTAACTACATAGTTGTAAACGTACTTTTAATAGGAATGCAAAATGCATGGTCACACCCACAATCACATTGAACATATAGCTTGGGATACAAGATATAATGAGAAGAGTAAAAAAACAAGCAAATAATAATAATTAATACTATTTTTTCTAAAAAATACTAGTCTTGAAGAAAGATGATGTTCCTACTTTAGAAATTGGTGAGTACAAAATAGTGAGAGAGAGTCGCGGACTCTTATAATAATTTTTAGTACGTTGATGAATCATCAAGTAATCTGATGGCCATCATAGGAAATAGTTGTACACTGCCATTCCGTGAATTCCGTTGAGTTCAGTCCATTCATTATTTACAATTCCACGATGGAGTCATAATTGGACGAGACGGTTATCACCCGGCTGGGGTTATTTAGTTATTTTCCATTAGTTTCGCCAGCCGGGGCGGGTCGGCGATTCACCTTCCCCAGGATTTCCATGAGATCTTTCGGCATATAATATGGCTTCTCTGGAGAACCGTCGTTCCGCTCACAGTCTTCCACTAAAATTGAACATTTATTCATGATTTTTGAAGAAAAATAGTTATTTGATGATTAAATGACTATTGATGTGATGAAATGAGTGTTACAGAAACAAAGGAACAAGGTGTCCACAGCCATGTTGTAGACGGAGAAGAAGAGACTTGCAATGAAGTACGTCCCCACTGTGATGACGATAACAGGGAACAAGTAGAAATGGAGTTCTGGAACTCGGTTGTCCACCTGAGGAATCCCCGTTCCCGACGAGAACAAATAAAAGGAACCAATGGCCACTCCTCCCGCAATCACCAACTTGCCCATGAACAAGAGGAAGTCCGTGACCTTGTCCAGGACGAATGCTCTCAGTGCATTCCGCATGAGGAGGAAGAAAGAGTCCCGTGCTGAAGTACAAAAATTTTTCCCATAAACTGCCGTCATGATGTAAGCGTTTCGGTTGATGAATTTCATGAATTTCTCCAGACACCAGAAACAGCAACGCATGCAGCACATGATTCCTTTCGCAATAGGGTTATCCCTGAATGAGAACAAATGAGACGGGTCTTTTAGTCAATATCACTTATTAATTGAATAATAATTAACGTCAGTTGGTAACTGGTAACTTACTGGTACTGGCGCACTTTGTAATCAATGTACTCCAAGAAGAACCGAATGAACTTGATGGTTGAAATTATGAGAGATCCGAAAGCCACCGTGCCGATGTGATAACGTAGAGTTCGGAGGAGACTTGAACCCACTGGGAACATGGTCAAGTTCTTGGCCCGGTTGAATGTCCAGTACCATCCAGAGAACGCTCCCGCCAAAACCATGTCACCGAAATCACTGATGAAGCACATGAGCCAGAGCAGACCAAAGAAGTTGTACAGATGAAACCAACCCACATGACTCAGCTTCTCATGTTGAATGAACTGACAAGCATTCATGTCCCCGCACTCTGACCCAGGTCCGCAAGACTTGTTGAAACTTCCTGGGTAACAACGGTCGTTTTCAAAGTAACTCGTATCGGAACACGTACAATTCTCTCGGATTCGATACACGTTTTCAGTCGCAGTCGCCAAGTAGAATCCGACGACGACAAACCAAAAGATGACAACGAGTTGACCAATCCAAGGAACAAGTGGCCAGCCTAGCGTAAAGGTCATGTCGCCCACAGCCCTAAAATACAATCAAAATATGCATTTAAAGATCAGTCTCAAGGGACTTGATTTACAGATAATATTGGCACTCACTTCGCTCCTTGACGAATCAACGCAACGGCAATGGCCAACCTTGACCTAACCACCAGGACAATGAGTAGCAGTATGGCCAGGAGCACTCCCGAAATGATGGAAAATGCAAGCCATGTGCTCTGAAGTTGGAGATAAGTGTCCAAATGAGATTCAAATTCCTCTTGAGTCATAAGCCGATGCTCTTGTGAGTCCCACGTTACACGCAACGCTTCCGTCTCGTTCGCTCGTCCCAGCTCAATGTATTTCACTACACTGAAGTAACAACCTGTGACACACCACATTGACCACATCCCCATTATAGCTTCAGTCGAATGTTAACGAAATCAATGATTTATTAGTGATCACGAGTTCAATGAATGAAAGAGGTCACGAACCGTAGCTGAGGACGACCATCATCCCAAAAAGCGACAACCAAACCATGATGGACGCAATGCAACGCATGAGACAAATCCAAATGAGAGATGCCATTCCTCCAATTGCCAGACAAAACAAGATAATCACCCAAGAATTTTTCAAATCTTCAAACAATCGTTCGAAATTCTTGAACAAAAAACACAGAACGTCAAACAGTTATTGTTAAACAATTATTTGAACGGAATTTGTCCAAAGATTGTCCAACTTACCTCTTTTGCATTGAGGAATTCGAGTAATTGTCGAATCCCCTTTTCAATTTGTCCAGGGTTTAGCCCGTCGGCTTTGGACAGCACGTCAATTCCAGAAGTTGATGGAATACAGCGTCGGGCAACTGCAAAAGAACATTATTGCAGTTTAACTCTCAAGTCTCATATCGGATTATGCTGCCAAAATTTTCAAAAACCCGGAATGATTAGTCAAGCTTTCAAGCAACAGCGAAAAAGCTGACTTACGAATACTCTTCACATTTTTGAGAGGGCTTTTCCATTTAATCTCCGTTAAATTCCCTGGACAAGACGGCGACAGCACAAACAAACAAATAAATAACCATTTCACATTTATATATACAATCAAATAATTTCGACTATAGGACAAACAAGACAGAAAACACGTTTTATAGTTAGTAATAATTAAATAGTGCGCATGTGCCCAGAAATAGCTTGATGTTGATGACGAAACGTGACGTGACGAGTGAACGTGAACAGTGCTAACTGAGTTGACAATAATTTACTTACTCGTCATTTGGGATTGTGTTCCTTATTAGTTTAGTTTAGCCATCATCACAATGCAATCGGGTGTTAGTTAGATTATTTACATCATTTCAAATGTTAATAAATTAATTTTAATCCAAATTGCAATGAAATCCGATCTGATGCTTAGGAATTTAATGAGCTTACTGGTTTTAGCTGGGAGAATGTAAGAAGGACACATTTTCTTGTTCACAAGTCTGTCGACAGGCAAGGTCATGTCAGCCCCATACTTGCAGAACGGCCCGAGCTTCGCTTTGATGGATTCATCCGATTCCCTAGCGCTCTTTGCAATGTTCACTGACCATGGGCCGAAATCCGGGCATTTCTCCACGCATATCTGCAAACAAATGTCATCGTGCATTCAAAAACGCGGTTTGTGTCAATTCATTGACGAATTGATCGACTCATCGAACAAAGCGTCGAACCTGTGGCGTTCGACATCCGTACAGGAGTACTTTGGCTTTGGCGCATTGAGTAATATCGAAAAAGTAAAGGTACGACTTGTTCTTCACTGGCTCGTCGAACCCGCATTTCTGACCCAGTGAATCCACAGGGTAACTCAAGATTGACGGATCACCTTGTTGAAATGCTACAACAAAAGTTGACATAATGGTTTCAAGGTCATGTGACATACAATGCATGGTCACAAGGTCACAACTAACTAAAAGTGGTCAACTCACCGATCACAGCAATTGCACCCCATCCAACAATGAAAGCAGCCAAGAGCAGGAGACAAAGTACGTCCGTGCAACCACGATCTTGGATAGGACCGCTGAATTTCGGGTCAAATTCTTTCGGTTGACCTGTGTCAAAAAACATAATGAAAATTGGAATAAATTAATCAAAGCCACTGAATCGTAATTAATTCTCAGTAAGTAAACGAGTACCATATTTAGAATCATTAGAATGCAAAGGATCAGTAGGCATTTCCGAATCAATCTACTTGTAGTATGCATTCGTGCAAGCGACAGGAGCTACTGTACACAAAGTACTCGTGAGTTGCGAAAGACCCTGGAGCACGGGCATCGTCCCCATAAAAAATCCTACTATCGACTGCGTAGCAACGCAAAACGCAACATGAAAATCAAAGGAAACGACTCGGACTCGAAATGCGTGCAACATGCGAATTGGGAATATTAGTACCTTCCAAATTTCTCCAACGATGACCTCATGAATTGTGTAACCAAATCAATAACTTACGTTCACCCCGCCCCATTCTGGAAAACGTCGCCAACTGATTAACAAACTACAATGTTGAATTCCAAATTTCAACAAGCTTTTTTCCAAAATGAAGAAATTGAGCCAGTTCTAGCTGAGGGAAGGGAAACAAATACTGACTGATGGACCGACTGACTCAATGTATGAAAGGATGTGGTGTGTGGTGACAGATGCAGGCAGGCGCTTATCAGCTGGAAAACCTTGGCAATTTACAATGCACTATCACTTGTTTACTTGTCCAGACTTATAAACAGGAACAAGCAAGGCAACACAACATTCAACGTTGAAATGACTGAAAGGAGCCCCACATGAAGACTCCATTAGCTGAATTTGAGTTCCAACTTCCAACTCCAATATTCTCCTTCTTGTGATGATTACGGGACTCGGACTGGACTCGTGCTCATGAAACCAAGGTCATTCTACTAATCTTAATATGAGACAGTTGCCACTTGGCACAAGAATGACATGTTACATATGGTAGTGAAGTGAACTAGTAAACCGAACGCGAAAGTAAAGTGCTTTTAGTGGAGTGATTAGGAGAGTAAGTTGAGTAGAGATGTTGAGCGCATTACCTTTCCCTGGAAACACAGAGGACGGGTTTCCGTTGCTGCATTCATTCCCGTCCATGAAGAAGAAAGGTCGGATGACCGGATCTTTCTTGCCAGTGCCGGCGGGGGCGAAAACTACACTACGGGCCCATTGGGCCTCACTCACATTTCCGAACGACAAGTTGAGCAATTTGGACCGATAAACTGCTTTGGCAGCTGAACGTTCCGCCCTCCGAACCACTTTAGCGGATTTTATTGGGGAGGATCCGGATACTTAACTAATAATTGCACGTTTCCAATTGAGAGTCTACATGCCAATCTGTGGTCACAAGAGCCTGGAATTATGACGGTCTGAAACGTGGAAGGCAAAACTGGACCTTCCCCCTTGCATGACGAACACACAAATGCAAAGATCCCAAAGTTTGGACATCGTCACTCCTCGTCCTCATCGTCATCAACCTGACATGAACGTTGAGCTTACACACGTGACATATAATTATTATTGGCTGAAAGTGTATCGTGGCTGTCTGCGCAATCTTTGTCATTCGAGTCATTATGGGACCTTGACGAGAAATCCATCGATGGAACGATGGAAGGACACAAAGACAGAAACTCGACATTTCGACTCGTTGTCATCCATCCGTCTTTGTCGTCGTCAACTATGCAAAAATGCGAGCAACCAAAACTTTGGTGACTAGGGTTCCGAATGTGGCCTTGTCACACGTGACAATTGGAGGACCCCTAACGAAGCCGATTCTAAAAATACCCGTGAACGGTGCTACTCCTTAATGTTAATGCTCCTGTTACATATATATACATAGAAAAACTGTGAAGTTCTCCTTTCAAGCGTAGAAGAATACAAATGAATTTTTTGTTTGCGTTGAGTTGATTGGCAAAGGGAAAGAAGCTCTCTCATGACGTGGGTGACAAACAGGGAAATACAGGGAAATTGTCTCCAAGAAATGGAACTATGGAACATGGAAATGGAAGTGATGGAAGAGACGAAATGACGTCACTTCAACTCCAACCAAAACAAAGTGCGATGCAGACGGAGAGGAATCACACGCTTTCAAAGCTCAAAGCCCAAAGCCTTGCGAAAACTGGTTCTTCTTCATCAACGTTCATTTTTTATGAGCAAATGCAGATGATCTGACACAAGGTTGGTCAATCCATGCGGTCATGGACATGTAATAATTCTAATAATCGTCATGTCCAGCGTCCCAGCCTGCATTTCCATGCATGCGTTCTACATTTCAAAAGACGTTTTACGTGCCGCTCGTGTTTGGAACAAAAAAGGACGCAGAACGCACAACTACAACACAACACAACCAAGAATTTGCGATACATTGCGTGTGTCTTGGGAAATTCCCAAAAAGAGCGCAAGTCGAGTCGAGGCTGCTGCTGAAATTGAGCATTGCATTATTGAGCAGCATTGGATTTGGCAAATTATGAGCACACTTTTCCTCCTCAGAAACAGAAAATTGTGTTGCAACCTTCGACCAAACACTCTCTACGAAATATTTTGCTTTATTTCATAAAGTTCCTTGTAAGGAATTTAGGCGATTTCGCAAAGAAATGCAAATAATTGAATAAAATAATGATAATAAAATTGAGCGATTGGATGGCCGAAGTTGGATGAGTACGCGTGAAATGCGCGTAGGTATGAGACTTGTGGATTTTAATCGGGCAAGAAAATGCCATGGACAGCCTGTGGGAATTCTTCCTGGAAGACAGCTCTGCCGAGTTCCTTCATTGTCTTGGCGTCGAGGAACAAGAGGAAATCCTCGTAATCATCCCGATTGTCAATCACAGCTGAAATGAGCACGCCTTCGTCCTCATTTATGGAATTCGGTTTTTGGACAAACATGGGTTCCCCGAGGAAATAGTGCTCACTCTCCCGCCACAAAATACTTTCCTTTTTGCTAGCGTGCACTTTACAGACTGCGTTTTCGAAGAATCCTTTAGAAGCGGATCCCGTGGCCCAATAGAAACTTGTCTTTTTGGTTAAAAAGCGCTTGTTGATCACGGGTAGTTCCAGACCCTTTTCTGTCATGATCTCCGGTGTGACCACGAGTTGTTTCCCAGTTCGCACAGCGGTAGCTTCGGATTTGAGGGACACGCAATTGACACCGTCAGCCACGTCATCAAGATCCACGAGTGGAATCACGTAACGGACACCTTGAGGGTCTTCTTCAGATTCCTTAATTGACAGTCTTCGGAGTTTCTCGAGGTTCATCTTGTTGGCGAGTGAAGACGCGTTGGGGAAGGTTGTGATATCGATGACAATGTGATCGTTAATTTCCCATGCGTTGATCACGTGCAAGAAGAAGAATGGAGAAGACGACACAACATTGGCTTTTAGCACTTTCCCGGTTTCCTTCTCCACGATATAAAATCGGTTTTTGAGCTCTGGTTTCCACTCCAGCCATGCACTCGGAGCTTGGTTTTTGGCAAGAAGGGATCCAAGCACTTTGCCAGCATTCATGACGTAGGGTTGCTCGATGATGATCACGTAGTTCTTGGTCATTCCAAAACTATGCATGAAGCTGATCAACGTGGAATTCGCCGACGGGATTGTCGCAATGATCTTGGCTTTCTTGAAAGCATCCTTCGGTGTTTGGTTCTTCCCCACCGGTGGGATTTTGATGACATTGTATTTGAGTCCAGTAAGTATCGACGCTCCCACATTGTACGTGTAGCCATCATCATCTGTCAAGGGATGAGCACTGCAAGCATTGAGGCCGAAATACTTTTGGGTGTCGAACTTGTCGACACTTTCAAGCGTTTTGGGATCCACGTCACGGAAATAACATGTCTCACTCGTAGCAAACAAATCTCCACCGATGTTAAACAGGGACAAGTTTGTGTTGTCGCTCAATTCTGGGATCTGCAATAATTAATCATACCCAACCCGATCATCAATAAACAAAGTAGTAATAATCTTATTGAATCGTATACAAAATTGCACCGTTCTTAACATCTTATTTGTTGAACACTTACTACTGACGGAATCATTTTTGAAAAGAATCCCTTGGTCGGGTCTGAAGAAGGCTTCGTCCCGAATTCAGCCACAACCGGTTTTTGAGCAATTAGTGCCTTCTTGTAAGCATCCGATTCCAAATACCGTTTCTCAAACTTGACAGTGTTGGCGAGTCCGTTGACATGAAATTTAGAAATGATGGCGTAGCCGTCCAGAAAATGCTCCACTGCGAAATCCTTGTCGAAATCAAACTTGCCAGGTCCGACTCGAAGATACGATCCATTGAGCCACTTCGGGATTTCTCCTTTAATTGTCGCCTCTTCCGGTTTCGGCAACTCCCGCTGAGTGCGAAAGAGTTTCGGAGATTTCGGCGGCTGAATTTCCGAAGATTGGCCAACTCGTAAAGATGACATTATGATTCCTTATGGACAAGGATTACTTCCTTACGATCACAAACGCTAATCAATGTAAATGTCCTACGTAGCAAACAATGGGATTAAGGAATGAATGCGGATTGAAGCTGCTGCCTTGCTTGTTAGTTGTCGACAGGTGAATGCGTCACTATCTTCACTTTTCCTTGTACTTAAGTAGTCAGGAGCAGTGAGTCCAGTGAATGTGAAGAGCAAAAAGTGGTCAGGACAGGTCAATTTGGCTCAACTATTCATTCCCATGATCGCGTGGAATTCACAAGGTTAGAATCATCATTTGCATAGTCCTCCTGGACACTGGACGAAGAACGATCCACTGGAGAATTTCTCACGTAACCATTCATCATGTTTCATTTTTTTTCCATTTTTAAGTATCAAGGCAAGGCCGGGGAAATTGCAAAAAACTCAGAGCGCCACTTTTTCTCAATAATGCAAAGCAATGCTAAATGCTCATTTTCGTATTCTCATTCTCAGTCTCAGTCGAGTCAGTCCAAGTCTCATGAGACTCATGACACTGCACTGCACTACGTACACTGATTCAGGTTCGCATAACACGTAACGTACCCGTCCTTCTTGTCTCAGTTGTCTTTTATATAATGCAAAAAATTATACATTTTATACTATATATTTTCCGCCGGTGACATGACACGACTACAGTCAGTAAAAAACAAACAAAATGCACTCGAAATTTTGTGAAGGTGAAGGGGTCAGCACGAGGTCAAGAAAATCTCATCAATACCGGATTTTGATTATTTTAACTTCACTGTCGTAATTAACTTCAATATTATTAACACTGCATGCAAATTAAGTAAATGAGCCTAAGATGCTCTACTTCCCTTTCGTTACATTGCGTGACTCCAATTAATTAATTAATTAACTCTAACAAACACAAAGTCTATTTCACTTACCATATTTGCCTGACGAGTCCACAGTGTCCATTTTGGGGTCATCATCATCCGTGGTGACCGAGGCCGGAATGGCCAATCCGTCCGAATCCGAAATTTTTGCACTCATGTTATCTGTTAATGTTATGTTAATGTTAAACAATGACAAATTGACAGGTCGATCAGCTGCGTGCGAGATGTCCACTTTTATTATTAAATATAAATTATAATAGGAGAATTGCAAGTTGAGATCAGTTGACACAGATAAATCACAACAAAGATCACATTTTAAATATTATTGAGTCAATTTTTAATTGTTCAAATAGTAGCCGTTGCGAGTAATAATTATTGAGCAATTTTTAAAGTTTTGTAAATAGTTGCCTGCGATTGAGCGACAGCGACAGCATAGCAGCTGACAACCAATAATATTTGAGATCTGAGAATAGCAAATAATGCCTTGTCTTGTAACAAATAAATGCTCAAAAGACTAATAATATTAATTAATTAACTGTCTGTTAGTAAAATTGCAAGATTAAATGAAACTACGAATGAGTCAGTGGAATCGTGGAATGGAAATGGAGGGAAATGATGAGAGAAATGGGAAACTGCTTTTCCTGGAATAAATAATGGGCTAATAAGGCCCTCTGGAAGCATCACGGGAAAGCCCTTGAGCACAAGGCTTTCTCCGACAACCGGGTTTTAACCTTTGTTTGCATTAATCCCAGAATGCCCGGTAAACATATAGCCAAGAAGAGGGCATATTTATGAATTCTCGTGTCTCAAGTCTCACAATGTCACAATCATGTTTCTAGCGTGCTTATGATCGCTTTGAATATTGACGATGAGATGACGATGACGATGACGTCTATTTATGATGCGCACAAACAATTGAGAATAAAATTCAATTTTAAGATTTTTACTGCGGCTTACAATTTTTTATTGTCAAAATCGTAAAAGTTCAGGAATGATGTCATTTCATTGAATGTACAATTAACTTGCATTCTTTAAGTAGAAGTTCTTATAAGCTCCAAGGATTTCGGTTCAACTTTTTGCATTTTGTGGTAATTAATGAAATTGTGTATATAATGTGGATGTCGTGGATTACTAGGCTTCTCCTACTTTCTTTGGTAGTGCCTCAATTTATTTTTGAATTTGATTCTCTTATTGAAATGCATTATTATTTTGAATTGGAATGTGTGGAATGGAGTTAGGAGGGTTGACGAGGACGACAGGACTGAGAGTGGTGAATGACAAGGACGACCCGGATACCTCCAAGAATTGGCTGGAAAAGGAAAACATCATCTTCAAGGATTGCAATGGCACATACGCCGAGCCGAGTGACGAAAACTTGTCCCAAGGGGCAATCTGCACCACTCAAAAATACTCATCCACTTATGCCGTACGTACGCTTCTCCCTTCGTTTTACTCATTTCATTTTCCATCAACTGACACGACCTTTGGGTTTGCCATTCATGTCATTGCTGCTTCCAGTGCTACAAAATCTGTCAATGGAACCGATTGTACATTGTCCGCAATAATGGGACGGTGGACATGAAACGAATGGACCAAAACATTGACGACTGGATTCCGCCCAATGCTAGAGAGTTGGCAAAAGAAGCAGTTCGGACATGCTTTGACAAAGGTAGCTTTACAAAAGGAAACCAATGCATTCTCAGATTCTTACTATAAATATAAATAAATCAATACAAAATAATGTAATTGCCAATTGCCACGTTAAGAAATGCCAAAGAAGAAAAATTTTGAAGGAATGGTCACAAGTAACACTTGCAAGGACGCCAAACCGTTCTTCCAATGTTTCGTCACTACTTTTCTGGAGAATTGCGTGGAGCCGCTGTCGGAACCAGTGGACATGGACACTTCCAAGGTTTACTTAACGTCGACCAAAGGATCCAACATCAATGTAGAACACGGAGTGAATAGGTTGAAAGCCCCAGACAAGAGAAAAGGACCCGATTATGGCTCAAATGACACACTTCTTGTGACCAAGGGTGTCGTCGGTCTGTTGACCGACACCAAAGACTTTTTAGGTGGACAATGATTACGAACCTCCCTGTGGACATTTTCTTTAAAAATTGCATTATGTCACTGAGTTTAATTTTGCCCACTGTTATNAAGACTTTTTAGGTGGACAATGATTACGAACCTCCCTGTGGACATTTTCTTTAAAAATTGCATTATGTCACTGAGTTTAATTTTGCCCACTGTTATAATAATAATAATTGAATCCAACGTGTGAGGAACAATACAGAGGAAAAAGTATAAAAAGGTTTTTATTAAATGTGTTAGAAATTGTACTTTTATTTCAAGTTGTTTAAACAATGAGCATTCTTTATAAATAGAGAATCCCTGAATGAATTTTTGACCCCTACGAAATGTGAGCAAAGCGTGTTTTGTGCTGTGGTGCTTGAAATTAGTGTCATTATTTGATTGTCATTACTGAATGGAATGAGGGACGACGTCATTGTCTTAGAATTCGGAGGTTGTTCTCGGCTGCATTGACTCCGTTGATGTCAACTGCTTCGACGACGACAGTGAACCCCGTGGGTGGAGCGGACATGGCATTGGCCTTCCGAAACACAGTTACTTTGGCACCAAGTCGTGAGAACAGAGCCATTGGACGAGCATTTGCCTGCAAGCATTATTAACGAATGTCAACAATCGTGTAGATCTGGAAAAATGAGAGCGGAAGTAGAGATTTAGGACATAATGTGACACTGAGACTCACTTGTCTTCTGTTCCCGCACCAACGGGACTCGTAGCCGTTGTGCTTCTGCATGGCAATGTAAGCGTCCGCACAATTGTCCGAATACGGTGCTGACATTTTTTCGAATGTCAACAGAATGAATTGACTTTCATTCCAAGCTTGGAAATCCCATTGGCACAAGAGGTCAATTGGTTGACCTCCGAGACTTCTTTCAGAGGGGATAGTTGACGCGACTGTGGTGTAGGACTCTTCAATTGTAGTTTCGCCACCTTCGTCGTCACTTACTGAAGGTGTGGTGGGAATGGGGGCTTCCGGTGTGGATGACGTCAAAACACCCGGAATCCCATGACTCCGTCGCGGACTCGGGTAAATGAACTGAACTTTGACCTTCTTCCCGTCAAATTCCTTAAGCTTCACAATTCGTTCTCCACTCGGACCGATTTCAGTGTCCAAGTCGGTTGTTATCGGACAATGGGTTTGGCGGTCAAGAACTGAACTTTGACCTTCTTCCCGTCAAATTCCTTAAGCTTCACAATTCGTTCTCCACTCGGACCGATTTCAGTGTCCAAGTCGGTTGTTATCGGACAATGGGTTTGGCGATCAGGCGGAAGCATGAGGGCACAAACGCATGTCAAACTAACACAGACAACACTAATGAAAATCAAAGCGTTCCCACTAGAAGACAAAGTGCGGAATGACGTCATGTTTGTCAGAACTTTGGCAAGTTTGAACCAATAATATTTCAAAAACACTTAAGGATTTATAAGGAAATGAATAGGAAATGGCGGAGTGCGAAGTGAATGAATTCTTGTGTTGTCAACTGAACAGGGAAGAGATGATTTTGACTTGACAGGAGGATGTTGACGAGATGTTGAGAACAGGTTGAAGACCGGATGATCTGCTTCGGGAAGTTGGAAGATGCAGCAACAACATCTGAACACCGTCTGACTTGCCAAAAGTGCAGTGGCAATGGTGGCAAAGTGGCAATCCTCCTCACTCAAGATGAGAGTGAGACTCCACTTCCACTCGCTCTCATCACACTCTGATGATGAGATGAGACCAGGACAAAAAGCCCGGAGGCAAGGATCATGTGCTGTGATCAAGACAATGATGATCAACCAACATAACAATATGCTGTGATCAAGACAATGATGATCAACCAACATAACAAACCTCAAACCAAACAACAATATCAAATGAACAATGCAATGCAATTGCAATACTCAGCCTTCAAAAGTTGATCTCCTATAAAAAAAAATTGATGTGTGAAGTGAACGTCCTGTCCTCATCTTTTCAGAGAGCAAAAAAGGTAAAAGGGGATTGACGAGTCTCCTTTTTAATGCTGATTGACGCTTTTTTCTGTGTGATCATCATCATCCTCATGAGCCATCGCGTCTCCAGACGGATTATTTTTTTGTCCAGCCAAATCTAAGTTGTGGTGCGCCTTCCATTTCCAGAATGTATGTGGAATTGTTTTGTTTTTGAACTGCCGAGTAGAGTAGAGGCTGTAGAGGCGTACAGGAGTAGTAGGATTTATGTCACCAAATGATTGAGAAAGGTCACGATTTATCTAAAAAAAACAAGTTTCACTTTTTCTTTCTTGCATTCTCCCATTTTCGGCATTTTTGAAAGGGCTGCCTTTATTTGGAAAATGACAGAGTTGGTAATGTTATTATGACGCAAGAAAGACGTAAACATAGGCTAAAGACTTGTGTCTTGTTTGCTTTATTGTGTGTAGTATAAGATAAGAGCACCGATATTTCCGTAAAGTACAGTGGCAAACTACCATAATTATAAATATTATTATGCTAAAAAGTATGAATACATACTAACATTGAAAAAGATGAAAGTAGTAGCAACTTGAAAGGATGTGTATAATAATAATGATAACAATAGGTATAAGTAGCAACAACAACATCAAAGCTCAGGAATGAATCATGAATGAAGCATCAAAGCATTCTGTCTTTCTCTTTTATAATGGCTCCGTTTCATCTTTTTTCCACTGTATTAGTTCATTTGATGAAGGAAAATGCAAAACAGCTTTTCCCTTGCTCCGCTACTGCGTCTTAAGCACTCGAGATTTTGGATTTCATTATTTATTAATAATGATTTGTGCACCTGTCGTTGGAAAGATTTCCTTTTCTAATAATCAACTAAAAAAGACGTCTGGCACTGGCACTTACGTTTTTGCACCTTTGGAATTGTAATGTAAATGACTTTGAGTTTTGATAATATTAGGGATGCGAATGTCATTATTAAAATGGACAGACATGAAGAGGTTGAGGTTTGAGGTGACGACTTGATGGGTTGAAACGTTGAGTGGTTGTTTCAAGGGATGAGAAGCCCAGCGTAAAGGAAGAAAATCCACTTGAAGAACGTGAAGACTAAATCGTAGAGTACGTGGACTTGGTATTCCCGCAGGAATTCACCGAGAGTCTTCCCTTGAACTCCGATAAGACGTCCGAGCCAGTCGATGACGCCCCGACGCTTATGTGCTGCCGGAACGTTTGCGTTCGTCTCATGTGCCACCGGGTCCGGGTTCCCATCCAAGAAAGCTAAGGTCCTCCCGCTTCGACCTGTCCCGATGTCATTGTCACCCGTCTGGTCGCTATCATGCTTTGGAATGCTTGCCAGGTACTCCAGGACCATTTTCCCGTAGTGCAATGCCTTTTGACGGATGCTGGACATGTCATCTTCGCTGTCCTCACCTGGACATATATAATTGACCAATGTAATCATTACAATCAATATTTATGGATTGTGATTAGTGATTATGGATAGAAGGTCAACTTGTCAACGGTGACAGTGTCTTGTCGTGTTTTCCAACAATGTCAAGTTTCATGTCTTAGTCTTGTGTCGTATCAAAGAATTCCAGTTCAATTTGTATGGAAACAGGTCCTCACGGGAATCATTAAATTGGACTTTTATTGCAATTCATGATTTGAAAGAATTAAATTAGGGTTTAACGCATTCTCTTTAGTATTCATTGTGCAACGCAAATACATTAAAAGTACTACAACATAAATTAATAAAAATATGTCAAATGTCGACAATGTCAAAAGTCAGGTCAAGGGCAAATAATTGTGAGGAAATACTGGATGGTACTAAGCTAAGGGAAGGAAATTCCGCGAACAGGTGGAAGCATGGGTCTCAAATAGATTTCAAGTTCAAAGATTTCAAAGTCCATAGTGACACAAGGGTAGACTTCGTAGAGAAGTTCGGGGGAGTCCTTGCTGTTGTCACCATTGACAGCCCCTTCGGTGTCGTTACCTATTGTCGTCTGTGGATCCACGACTTCCATTTCCGGCTCTTGAGTCCATTTCGTAGCTCCGCGAGTGTCCTTCGTCGCTTCTTTGGTTTTCTGCTTCTTCCCGTCCAAGCTCAAAGGGACAATGTTGGGTGACGGTGACCTGGGAGAGTCTTCCTCATCGTCAATGTCCTTGGACGGCCCCCATTGACCCCATCTTTGACTAAACTGACTACTTGAGGTCGTCGCAGGGTCTCCGTCCAATGAGTCCAAACTTATGGCAGGTGCTGAGTACTGAGGAGATGCTTTGAATGGTTTGTTTCCGCTCCCGGGTTCGCAGTGACCTGATCACAATCATCATATAATCATCAATTCCACTTGTTACAACGTTTCCGCTTACACCTAAGGAACACGCGAATTAAACAACGAGCAACAGTATTTGTATCAAAGTGTCGCGTCATGAACAATAAACGTCATTGACACCTACTAATTCTTGACAAGAATCGCCGGAAACGGTCATCGTTACACAACGGACCAACAACCATGTTTTGTCGCGTTTGTCACACATGGAAAGAAGGACGATGACATGTCGCTCGTGTAAAATGTACTAAAAGGGCAAAAAGTGGGAAAATGTTGACGGAGACATAGGAAACAGGTTTCTTGGTTTTTATGGGTGAAAAGGAGGGATTCCTTGCTACGGGCTCACGGAACACTGACCGTGTGACCCTTCCACATTTTTGACATGTGTTCACATTCACACTGCAATCCTCTTGTCACAATAATAAAGAATTTAAACGACCCTTTGACCTCTTTAACATGGAAATTGAGAGATTCGACATGGAATCCTTCTGACTGACTCACAAAAACATACAGCAAGCTAGACTTTCGGCTTGGTTAATTGAGATTTTAAAAGAGGAAGAAACCAACCCATCGCATCGTCGTGTTTCGTGTGTGTGGGATGAAAACGCGTGCCATGTGAAATGTGAAATGCACAATGTGAAAATATATACCATTTTTTTGCTTTGACTACCCAAAACAAAAACCCTCATTTTTATGGTTCGCTTACTTTCCCAACTCATATGAGACGACTTTGCCCCAGATTCATTCACACAAAACTCAAGCCATACTTTTAAAAAAAACTTCAACATTCCCTGCATTTTTTGGAAATTTTGTCAAAAATTGTTTTACCTTGTGGAAAAGAGAAGGTGTAAAGGAAAGCGACAAATAAGGAGCAAATTGCCACCCGATGGAGCGATGAAGCTGTTTCTGAATATTTTCGTTGCTGAGTTCTGGAATTCATGTTCACACCGAACCGACGGATGACACTTTGAAATTCTGGTAACTTTTGATTTGAGTGAATAAGGAACTTGAAAAATAGTCGCACTGTGAACCAAAAACGATTAATTAATTTTTGTATTCTGAGAATTTGAATTGCTGAGGTTGTTTTTGCACGGAATGCATGGTGAACACTCCATGGAACCACACAAAGGTAAACTTATTTTATATGCAAACAAGACGACTGACAGATGAAGATGACAAATGACATATGCACGCGGAATTTCACTTTGTTCCCTTGCGTTGCGTTGTCGCGTGCACACAAACGTTTTGGTTGTCGCAACAAGACAACTGAATTTGTCTTGTGTCGCTAAAAACAATGGTTAGAATTAATTGGACTGTGACGATCTTTTACATTTTACTTTTTTTGAAAAGAATGGAAGCCAAAGCTTCGAGTGCCAAATTAAACCGACATGATTGACTGGGCAGGGCAGAATGAGACGAAAGCTCAGCGCTGACTGACGACTGACGACTGACGACTGACGACTGACGACTCAAAATTCGAAAGACTACATGGAAAAGGAAACTGCAAAAAGCTCTTTCTTTTCCT
>JABASF010001911.1:0-18242 GCA_019776145.1 Harlomillsia oculata
GGTGAAGTAGATGCGCCCCTTCGCCTCATCCACACCGACCAGGCCCGTTACGACCCACGGCCCCTTGGTCAGCTGCGTCCACTTGCCCGCCGGGCTGCGCAGGTACAGATGGCCATAGCCATCCCGCTCCGACCGCCAGATCAGGCTGCCGTCCTTCAGCACGCGATAATCGTCGCTGAGGTTGATCCAGCTGCGCGCGCTCGATTTCTCGGTGAACAGCACCTTCGCCTTGCCCGTCGTGGGATCGACGGCCAGCATGTCGAGCGTCTTCTGGTCGCGACTCTCGCGCTGCACCAGCAGCGTCTTGCCGTCGGGCGTCCAGTCGACGCGCGCCAGATAGATGTCCGGGTCGCTGCCCAGATCGACCTTCACCTGCCCCGACCCGTCCGGCCGCATCACATACAAATCGACCAGCACGTTGGGCGTGCCCGCCGCGGGATAGCGCTGTTCGTAGGTCTTGGTCCCCGCCGCGCCGATCGACGCGCGGGTGAAGACGCGCACCGGCGCCTCGTCGAACCGCTCGACCGCCACATAGCGCTCGTCCGGAGACCACCAATATCCGGTGCGCCGATCCATTTCCTCCTGCGCGACGAATTCCGCCTCGCCGAAATGCACCGTACCACCGCCACCGGTGGTCAGCGCGCGCGCCTCACCCCCGCTCAGCGGCTGCGCGAACAGATTCTGGTCGCGCACGAAGCTGACGTAATTGCCCTTGGGCGAGATGATCGGGTTGAGCTCACCACCCGGCGTCGCGGTCAGCCGGCGGACCTTGCCGTCCAGCGTCGCGAGGTACAGATCGCCGTCCAGCGGCACCAGGATCGACCGGCCATCGGGCGCGAAGTCATAGGCGACGATGCCCTTCGACCCGCCGATGCGCGCGCGCTCGCGCTGCATCTTCTCCGCCTCGGTCAATTCGGCGCCGGTGCCCACCTTCTTGCTGTCGACCAGCATCCGCTCCGCGCCGGTGCGCGTGTCGCGCGCCCACAGATCGGTGCGCTCCTTTTCGTCGGCGCGTGGGCGCAGGAAGGTAAGCAGCGTGCCGTCCGGTGACAGGCGTACGCCGCGCGGCTGCGATCCCGACAAGTCGGGGCTGCCGAAGACGCGCGCCAGCGTCAGCTTGTCCGCTTGCGGCGCCGCGGCTGTCTGCGCGCCCGCCTCAGCGCCTATCGCCATCGCGCCCACCGATGCCAGCGCCAGCCCCAACCACCATGTCCGCATCACCTACTCCAACTCCAACGTATCGCCGTTCTTAGGGCACGATCCGCCGACGTAAAGCGGGATTGCGGCAGGGTTACCGGCGCATCAACCGTGTCTTTACGTGGTTCGGTATAGGTACGGGGCGACAAGGGTGGCGTGTCGCACCGGATCGGCGGTCGGCATCAGTAAATGTCCCGGAGTGATATGTTGAACACCGTACAGACGGCCTGGTCGCCAAGCGCATGGGACATGGTTGCCCGATTGGGGGCCGTCGACGGCAGCGCGGCGCATCCGCATTTCGCCCGCCTGGTCTCGCCACGCGCCTCGGCGCGCGACGTGTCCGACGCGGTGCATGCACTCTGTGCGGTCCATGGCGTCCACCCCGGCCTCGCCGCCGCCGCACGCAGCCAGTGCGCGCAGCCCGATGCCTGCGACTGGCTCGATCGGATCGCCGATGCCTTCGCCGTCGAGCGCGCCTATATCGCGCATCTCGCCGCCGCCGCCGGCCCGCTGCCCTCCACGCCCGGCCAGGCGGATAGCGAGACCGCGCTCACCACCAGCCGCCACACGCTCGAAACGCTCGGCGCCTCCGAACGCCGCGGCTGCGCGACCGGCGCCGTCGCCGCGCTGGTCCACGACTGGGGCATGATCCGCCGCCTGCTCGACGCCGCCGCGCTCCGCTTCGGCGTGGAGCCGGCCCCTCGCGCCTTCCCGCCGCATCTGGAAACGGGCGCCAGCATCGACGCACTCGGCGGCACCCCCGCGACCGAACGCGCCATCGGCTTCGGCGCGCAGCAACTGTTCGCCCAGCACCGCGCGATCTGGGACTTGCTGGAGGCAAGGGCCAGCGCGCGGGAGGGGTAAGGCGGTTATTGGACTGTGCCGCGGCCACCCGTTGCCGCGCGACGACCGCCCGTCAGCAGGGCCGTCATGTCACCTCGCGTCTGGATGCTGAGCAGCAGAAGATACGGCAGCAGAAATCCGGCGCCGCCGAAGAACGCCAAGATCGCGAGACCGAAGCCGACGGGGGTGAAGTGATGACGCCAAGCGGTCCACAGTGCGGACAACAGCAGGAAGCATGAGAAGTCTGCATTGAACTGGCCGGACCACGTCGTGCGTGCGAGATCCCCGAAAAAGATCGGGAGCAAATCCATGCCATGCCTGGCGATCACAACCCCCGTGTAGATCGCCAGCACAGTCCAGGCAGCGATCAGCAGCGCACGAAACGCGATCATCACATTGTCTCCCCTGACACCTCGTCGATCATGGATCAGGCCGGCAGGGACAGCAATCGGTTGCGCGCACACCCCACCACCCCCGCTTGCGCTCCGCCCCGCGATCCGGCAACGACGTACCCGATATTCAATATCCGGGATCCGGCCATGAAGCGCTTCGAAGGCACGCAGAATTACGTCGCGACCGACGACCTGAAGGTCGCGGTCAACGCCGCGGTCACGCTGCGCCGTCCGCTGCTGGTGAAAGGCGAACCCGGCACCGGCAAGACGGTGCTGGCGCATGAGATCGCCAAGGCGACCGGCGCCGAGCTGATCGAATGGAACGTCAAATCGACCACCAAGGCGCAGCAGGGCCTGTACGAATATGACGCCGTCGCCCGCCTGCGCGACGGCCAGCTGGGCGACGAGCGCGTCCACGACATCGCCAATTACATCCGCCGCGGCAAATTGTGGGAGGCCTTCACCCGGCCCACGCCGCCCGTCCTGCTGATCGACGAGATCGACAAGGCCGATATTGAATTCCCCAACGACCTGTTGCAGGAACTCGATCGCATGGAATTCCACGTCTACGAGACGAAGGAAACCGTCCGCGCCACCGAACGCCCGATCGTCGTCATCACCAGCAACAACGAAAAGGAACTGCCCGACGCCTTCCTGCGCCGCTGCTTCTTCCACTATATCAAATTCCCCGATCGCGATACGATGCAGGCGATCGTCGACGTCCACTTCCCCGGCATCCAGAAGATCCTGGTCAGCAAGGCGATGGACATCTTCTACGATGTCCGCGAGGTGCCCGGCCTCAAGAAGAAGCCCAGCACCAGCGAGCTGCTCGACTGGTTGAAACTGCTGCTGCACGAAGACATGCCGCTCGACGTCCTCCAGAACCGCGACCCCACCAAGGCAATCCCGCCGCTCCACGGCGCGCTGCTCAAGAACGAACAGGACATCATGCTGTTCGAACGCCTGGCCTTCATGGCGAAGCGCCAGGGACGCTAAGCGCCCCCACCGTCACCCCGGACGTGATCCGGGGTCCCGCTTGCCGCCGCGGCAAAAGAAGAAAAAGCGGCATCCCGGCTCAAGCCCGGGATGACGGAGAAAACACCGTGCCCAGCACCCGATCCGCCAAAGTCCTCCCCCGCCAGGGGGAGGTGGCACCGCGCAGCGGTGACGAAGGGGGAGGTGAGGGACGCCCTCTCTCAAAACAAACCGATCCCCCCACGCAGACCACAAACGGCCGCACCCAAACAAAACAGCAGCAATCCCCCACCGCCCCTCACCCACCTCCACCGTCACCCCGGACTTGATCCGGGGTCCCGCTTTTCACCACGGCCGCAGCAGAAGAAGCGGGATCCCGGCTCAAGTCCGGGGTAACGGCTAGGTGGCGCCACGTCTGACCGCGCCACGAACCTCGGCCCCCCGGCAGCAGCACCAGCAAAAATTCACCACCCACCCGGAACAAAATCACTCATTTCAGCAGCGAAACGACCGGCAATATTTTGCCGGATTACCGTTTCTTAACCACGAATCCCAACCAAACGGTCACCGCCCCTTCCCTAAAACCCATCGAATGCAGGGCATTCTTCGCAAGTGCGGCATGATCGCCGCGGCAATCGGAGCGGCAACGCAGTTTGCCGCCCCGGCAAACGCAGCAGGCGGCAATCTGCTCGATTATGTCGGCCAGTGCGTCCCCTTCGCGCGCGAGGCATCGGGCATCCAGATCTACGGCGATGCCTGGACCTGGTGGTCGAAGGCGGACGGCCATTACGATCGCGGCCACGATCCGCGCGTCGGCTCGGTCATTGTCTTCGCCAAGAGCGGGCGCCTGCCGCTCGGCCATGTCGCCGTCGTCAGCCGGGTCGTCGAACGCCGCGTGCTTATGCTGACGCACGCCAATTGGTCGCGCTTCAACGGCGAACGCGGCCATGCCGAACGCGACGTCACGCTGTACGACGTGTCGCCCGACAACGACTGGAGCGAGGTGAAGGTCTGGTTCCGCGATTCCGAGGGGCTGGGCAGCAGCGTCTATCCGGTAAAGGGCTTCATCTACGGCGGTCGCCCCTCCCCGCAGATCACCACCCGCAACCCCGATTACGTCGGCGCGCTGATCGACGCCTACGCCGCCCGCTGATCGCCGGCCGAAACCCGATCTTCAAAAAGGGGCTGTCCTACACGACCGAATGCTCCTAGCGTCGGTGGCAGGCCATGACCGATCCGTTCGCCCCGACGCTGTTCCCCTCCCTTCCGACGCCCCTGCACGCAGCCGCATTCGGGACGTCACGTACCGTCCACTTCGTCCACTTCCACGCTCGGAATGGCGGAAGTCGACCATGTTCCTGACCTTCCTCGACGAGCTGCGACTCGCCGGCATTCCGGCCAGCCTGAAGGAGCATCTGGTGCTTCTGGAGGCGCTCGACGCCGAGGTGATCGACCGCACGCCGGAAGCATTCTACTATCTCGCCCGCGCCACCTACGTGAAAGACGAGGGGCTGCTCGACCGGTTCGACCAGGTGTTCGCCAAGGTCTTCCGCGGGATCGCGACGACCTACGGCACCCAGCCGACGGAGATTCCCGCCGATTGGCTGAAGGCCGTCGCCGAGAAATATCTGACGCCCGAGGAAATGGAGCAGATCAAGTCCTTAGGCTCGTGGGATGAGATCATGGAGACGCTGAAACAGCGTCTCGCCGAACAGGAAGGGCGTCACCAGGGCGGCAACAAGTGGATCGGCACCGGCGGCACAAGTCCCTACGGCAATTCGGGCTATAACCCCGAAGGCGTGCGGATCGGCGGGGAGAGCAAGCACGGTCGCGCGCTGAAGGTCTGGGACCAGCGCGAATTCAAGAACCTCGACAACACCCGCGAACTCGGCACGCGCAACATCAAGATCGCGCTACGCCGCCTGCGCCGCTTCGCGCGCGAAGGCGCCGCCGACGAACTCGATATCGACGGCACGATCGACAGCACCGCAAGGGCCGGCTGGCTCGACGTGCGCATGCGGCCAGAACGACGCAATGCCGTGAAATTGCTGCTGTTTCTCGACGTCGGCGGATCGATGGACCCGTGGATCAAGCTGTGCGAAGAACTGTTCAGCGCCGCGACGTCCGAATTCAAGAACCTCGAATTTTTCTATTTCCACAATTGCCCGTACGAAGGCGTGTGGAAGGACAATCGCCGCCGCTTCGCCGAACGCACGCCTTTGTGGGACGTGCTCCACAAATTCGGTCATGATTACAAGCTTGTGCTGGTCGGCGATGCGTCGATGAGCCCCTATGAGATCACCCATCCGGGCGGCTCGGTCGAACATTTCAACGAGGAAGCGGGCGCCGTCTGGATGCAGCGCCTGACGACGACCTACCCCGCCGCCGTCTGGCTCAACCCGATGCCCAAGGACCAATGGGGCTACAGCCAGTCGATCCGCATCCTGCGCGAATTGATGGCCGATCGCATGTACCCGCTCACCCTCGCCGGCCTTGATGACGCGATGCGCGAGCTCACCAGAAAACGCTGACTTACCAGGCGGTTGATACCCCGATCCGCACATTGCGGGGGCGCAGCGGCGTCGTCTCGTTCCGCCCCGGCAGGCCGAAGGGATTGCCGAAGGCGAAGCGGTTGGACGCGGTATTGGTCAGGTTCTCGACGCCCAACCCCAGGTCGATCCCCCGCCAGCGCAGTCCGGCGGTCAGGCCGATCGTCAGATACTTGCCCTGGCTCACGTCCAGCAGGTCCCCGGTCCCCAGCACTGACCGTCCGACGTAATCGGCGCTCGCCGCGATCCGCGGCGTAACCCGTCCTTCCGGCCAGCGATAGCTGAGCCCACCATGTGCCGCGAACGGCGGCGTCTGCGGCAGGCGCCGGTTGTTCAGTCGCGACTGATCGGCGATAGCGCCGTAGACGATATTGTGGGTGTACAGCGCCGACCCGTCGATCGTCAGCCGCGTCGTCGGCGTCCAGTCGAACGACGCCTCCACCGTCTGGATCCGGGCATCGCCCAGATTGGTCGTATAGGGCTGTCCGCGCCGGTTGATCAGGTCCGCCTGGATATTGCTCCACGCCGCGGTCGACCCGCTGATTGCAAAGCTGACGCCCCGCACGCCGCTGCGCAGCCGCCGCAGCCCGATCTCGGCGAAGCGGATCGAATCGGGATCGTAATTGGCGACCCGCCCGATGCCCTGCGCCACCGCCAGACCGCCGGTGCGAAAGCCCGTCTGATAGCGGGCGAATGCCGCCAGCTCCGGTGCGATGCGATAGGACAGCGCGATCGTCGGATCGAACCGCTGCGTCGATCGCCCCTTGATGTAATTGCCCGGCCGCCGCGTACTCGACGGTTCGCCATCGACCCGCGCCGTCGTGACGCGCCCCCCCAACGTCACCGACAGATCACGCCACAGCCGCGCCGTCACCTCGCCAAAACCGGACGCCGACCGCGTGACGTTGGTGACACCGACGATATCGATCGTCGCACCGCCCAGCCCCACCGATCGCGTCAGGATCGACCGATCGCTCAACAGGCTCACGCCCGCCAACCACGATCGCCCGCCATCCAGCGATCGCGACAGCCGCAGTTCCTGCGACACCAGCAGCTTGTCGTTGTCGAGATCGTAGCGCGCCGCCCCTCGCGACACCGGCGCGGCAAATCCCGTCGCATCGAACGTCTCGACCGTCCGGTAATCGGCGATGCCGGTCGCCGACACCAGCCGCAGTCCGCTCTCCCAATCCTTGGCGATCGTCACCCGCCCGAACAGCAAGCGCCCGAAGAACGGCTGCGCGATATAATTGCGCTGTGCAAAAGGCGATCGCCTCACATCGCCATATTGCCCGTCCGCCGATTCGACCCGCTGCGCCGCCCCGCTCGCATCGATCTGCCAGCCGCTCCCCGGATCGACGCGCAACGCCAGCCGTGCCCCCGTCGTGTCGCTATGGTTGGCGTCGACCACACGCCGCCGTGCCGCGTCGATATACCCACCGTCGCGCACCTGATAGGCAACGCCCCGCAGCGCCGCCTTACCCGCAACGAGCGGCACGTTCGCCATCAGCGCCACATCGTACCCCGGCGCGCCGCCCTGCGTCAGCGTGGTGCCCGCACTCGCGCTACCCGCGAAACCGTCCAGCACCGGTGCGCGCGTCGTCAGCCGCAACAACCCACCGATCGCACCCGCCCCATAAAGCGTACCCTGCGGCCCTTCCAGGATCTCGACCGCCTGCATGTCGTACAGGCGCAACGCCGGATCGGGGCCGGACGCGTTGAGCTGCACGTCGTCTAGGTAAACACTCGCGGTCGACTGGGTCGTACCGTTGAAGCTGCTGTCCGCGATCCCCCGAATGAACACCTTGTTGCGGCCGAGCCCCAGTTGCGTGCTTTGCAGGATCGGGAGTTGTCCCGCGATCTGACTGAGATCGGCCGTCGCACCGTTCGCGCGACGCGGCACGCCGCTCACCAACGTCAGGCTCCCCGGATAGCGGAGCAGCGGCACCCGCTGCTTGCTGGCGGTCACGACGATATCCGCCGGCGCCGGTTCGGGCGGTGGAGGCGCTGCCGGGCGGGCGACGGGTCGCGGCGGTGGCGCCGGCGGCGCGACGACGATGCGATAGCTGCCGGGGCCGCTCGCCACGGCACGAAAGCCACTACCCGCCAGCAGGCGATCAAGCGCCTGCTTTACCGTCAGCGTGCCGCGCAGCTCCGCCGTCCGCACGGTATGCAGCCCGCGTTCAGTACTGACGATATCGACCCCCGCGACGCGCGCGAGTGCGATGACGGCACGGTCGAGTGTCATGGGCGCGATGGCGAGGGCGACGCGCCGCTGCGGCGAGTTGGCCAACGCGGTGGCGGGCAGGCTCAGCGAACAGGCGGCGAGAAACAAGCCGGCACCCCGTCGGGATCGCCGCTTACCGTTCCGCCAACACCCAATCCGCCCCGTCACGCCGCCAAGTTGCCCCGATCAGATCGGCCAGATGCGGAATGTCGCGATCGGCTTCCCCCGTGAGGTGGATTATGCCGGTGAACGGACGCGTGGACAAGCCGCTCGCGATCCGCAGACGAAACCCGTGTAATCGCCGCAGGCTGGCCGCAACCTCGGCGACCGACGCCGCATCGAAGCTCAACACACCCTGGCGCCAGCCACCCACGCTGTCCGCCGGAATCGTGCTGCGCACGATCCGGCCGGTCGCCCCGTCGCGGGTGAGAGCGTCGCCGGCCCTCAGTGTCACCGCGGCGCCGTCCGGCTCGAACATCACCGATCCCTCGCCGACCGCGACCGACAGATCGCCGCCGTCACGCGTGACGTCGAAGGTCGTGCCCATGTCGCGGATGACTTGATCGCCGGCGTGTAGCGTAAACGGATGCGCGGAATCATGGACGACGTGCAGCGCCACCTCGCCCCGATCCATCGCGATCGTCCGCGGATCGGCCGGGTCGAACCGCAGCACCGTTCCGCCGTTCATCGCGATCTGCGTCCCATCCGCCATCCGGATATCGCGCCGTTCGCCATCACGAGTGGCGATCACCTCGCTCATGCCAGCCTGCGGCGACGGATTGAACAGCACGCCCGGCACCAGCCATAGCGCCAGCGCGGCGGCGATCGCCGCCCCGGCGGTGCCGGCAAGCGGCCAGCGCCGGCGGAACACGCGTTCGTCGTCGTTCGCCGCCACCGGCGTTGCCGGCGCATCGGGGAAATGCGCTTCGGCGATCAGCGCATCCTGCAGGGCGATCGCGTCATAGACACGCGCATGCTCGGCATCCGCTTCCAGCCAGAATACGAATTGCTCCCATTCGTCGGCCGACATGTCCGCCTGACGAACGTGCCACAGCGCGGCCTGATCGACGATCGCTGCCATGGCCGCGCTCATCGATCCTGCTCCATGCCGAGCACGGGCATCGCGCCATTCACCTCGGCGAGGCGCGCGTGCAGGATGCGATAGGCGCGCTGCAGAAGCTTTTCGACGCCGCTCACGCTGATGCCCAATTCATCGGCGATGGCGCGCTGACTACGCCCTTCGATACGGAACAGACGGAGCGCCCGCCCCATCCGCTCGGGCATGGCATCGATCGCCTGCTCGACGACGCGCAGGGCATCGCGCGCGACGAGCGCCCGTTCGGCATCCGGCATATCATCGGCCGCGGGCTGCGATGCGAGCCACGCACCGTCGCGTGCATCGCGCCGAGCGCCGGCGATGCGGCGATCGGTCGCGAGATTGCTGGCGACGCGGTATAAGAAGGCAGCAGGCTGGGCGATGGGCGTCGCGCCGAGCTGATCGAGCCGCAGCCACAGATCGTGGAGCGCGTCTTCGGCTTCCTCCCGCGAGCCAAGGCGCGCGACGAACAGACGCAGGAGCATAGCGCGCTGCGCAAGGAAGACGGCACGCAGCCCCCCATCCGCCGTGCTCCCGTCAGCCAATCTGCGCCCAAGCTCCTCATGTCAGGCCGGAAAGGCCAGACCCTCAGCCGCTGCCATGTCGGCAATCGACCAAGTACGCAAGGCATCGGCTTCACGCGGACGCGCTGCCGCGATCGCATCGCCGGGTCGTTTACCCGCTCCGGGATGGCACATCACCAGATGCATGCTCGCCGCCTTGCGTAGAAACCGTGGGAATAATCCCCGATAATCGGTTGAGAAATCGTAGTGCCCCGCGAAACTGTCGTTGCAACGCAGGCCATAACGCGCGGCGTCCCGTTTCAGGCCCCGCGAATGGAAAGCGCTGCCGATCGCTTTGCCCGCAAACGGCCGCCGCAGCATCGCGCCGACACGGTCGACGCAGTCGCGCACCCAGGCGTTCGGCGCGCGATGGGCGGTTTCGAACAGCACGATGTCGCGAATCCCGGGAAGCGCGTGGGAGTGCTGGTGGCCGTCGACGAAGTCCGGCGCCCGGCCCATCGCCGCGACGAAAGCGTCGAACTGCGCGGCCACTTCGCCTGCGATCTCGTCGAGCGGTAGCTCGCGACGCGCCGCCGAACGGGTCAGCGGATCGATTTCCGGCATCACGCCGTCGGGCGCGAACTGCGGCATATCGGTCAGCGGCCGCTCACCGGTCAGCGTCAGGTGCAGGCCGATCTCGACATGGCGCGGCAGGTCGCGCAGCAGCGCGGCATCGGTCGCCCAGCCCGGCATCAGCGTCATGCAACTGGTCGCGTTGAGCTTCCCCTCGCGCGCCAGGCCAGCGATCGTCTCGCTGACATCGCGCGAAAAGGCGAAATCGTCAGCGCACAGGATGAGACGCGGCACGGATCGGTCCTCCATGGTTCGACGGGACGGGCAAATGGGCAAAGCTGGTGACGGTCTGGAACGCGCGCTCGCGGATCTGCACGCTCATCAGGCGCCGGCGCTGCAACCGGCGGGCCAGGAAATGGTAGAAGAACCAGTCGCCAGCCCAGGGCGCCGCCGCGGTGTAGACGAGTCGTTCGAACAGCGTCCAACGGATCGATGCGCGATCCCGCTCACGCGGCGACGGCATGCACCACAGGTCCTTCGAATACCGCATGTCGCCTTGCGACATGGTGCGGTGGATCACCTCGTGATCCTCGAGGATATAGCCCCACAGCGCCGCATCGAAGCCGCCGACCGCCCGCAGCGCCGCCACGTCGAAGCACTGGCCCGCCCCGCCGGCATGGCATTGACGCGGCAGCATGCGTGCGGCGGTCAAAATCCGGCGCGCTTCCGCGTCGAGCGCGCTCTGGTCCGCGCCCGGATCGACGAAATAGGCGCCCGCAACGACGCAGCCGTCCTGCGCCAGCAGCGCCTCCGCCTCTGCCAAATAATGCGGCGGGTACAGCGTGTCGGCATCGCAGGTGGCGACATAGCGGGTCCGCACGCGCCCCAGGCCCGTGCGCAGCGCGCTGACCTTGCCCGGCACGGTCTCGCTGATGATCGTCGCATCCAGGCCATGCGCAGCGATCGCCGCGCGGGCGATCACGACGCTGTCGTCGGTCGAACCGTTGTCGACCAGCAGCAACTGGAACGGCACCGTCTGCGAGGCGAGGCTGGCGATCGTCTGGCCCAGGAACGCCGCTTCGTTGAAGAACGGGATCAGCACGGTCCACAGCGGCGTCGCGCGCCGCTCCGGGCCGAACATGGCGGCCGACAGCGGCGAACCGCCCGTCTCCATCCGATCCTGATCGACAACAAGATACATTCCAACGCCCCCCACGAGCCACGCTTCAGCCGGCCATGCGACACGCACGCCCGTTCCTTGCTGACAGGACGACGCCGATCGTCCGGACCCGCACCGCGGCGGCGAAATTAATTTCGGGCATGACGCCGCGGGCGGCGCTGCTATGAGCGCGCGCCATGGCCCACAGTGCATCGTCCGCCCCTGACACACGGCTGTCGTCGACCGGATGGGTGGCGTTCGCGCTGCTGCTGCTCTGGGCGATCGCCCTGCGTGCGCATGATTTCGGCAACCCGATCATTCATGTCGACGAGCAATATTACCTGCTCGTCGGCGACCGCATGCTGCACGGCGCCTTGCCGTATGTCGATCTGTGGGACCGCAAGCCCGTCGGCCTGTTCCTGTTCTTTGCCGCGATCCGGCTGCTGCCCGGCGATGGCATCCTCGCCTACCAGCTGGTCGCGACGCTGTTCGCAGCCGCCACGGCGTGGCTGGTGGCACGCGGCGGGCGGATGCTGGGGGCGCGGCCTGCGGCGGCCCTGATGGCGGGCGCGGCGTACATCCTGTGGCTGTCGCTGCTCAGCGGTCGCGGGGGGCAATCGCCGGTCTTCTACAACCTCTTCACCGCCGGCGCCGCGGTACTGACGCTGCGCCTGCCCGTGCTGGCCGAGGCTCGTGCGACGCGTGCGATCGTCCTCAACGGCGCGGCCGCCTGCCTGCTCGCCGGCCTCGCGATCCAAACCAAATATACGCCCGTCGTCGAAGGCGCGTTCTTCGGCGCGGCCCACCTCTGGTATCTGCACCGCGCGGGCGCCACGCTCCGGCTCTGCATCGGCGCGGCGCTGCTGTGGATGCTGCTGGGCATCCTGCCGACGGGGCTGGTCGTCGCGGAGTATTGGCGCCGCGGCCCGGCGGTCTTCGACGCCTTCTGGTTCTCCAATTTCGCCTCCGTCTCACTGCGCAAGGGCTATCCCGCCGCCAAGATCGCCGCGCGGCTCGCCGGCACGGGCGCCCAGTTGCTCCCCTTCATCGTCTGTACGGCGATCGCCCTTCGCCAGCGCCCGATGGCGCCCGAGCGGTGGATCGCCTTCCTCTGGCTCGCCGCCGCGCTGATCGCCTTCGCGATGATCGGGGCCTTTTTCGATCATTATGCGCTGCCGCTGATGCTGCCGCTCGCCATGATCGCCGCGCCGGTGCTGGAGCACCGCGCCGCGCCGGTCGCGCTGATCGGCTATGGCCTGATCCTGTTCGTCGCCCGCGTGCTGTTGCCGCCTACCGATGCCAGCTCCGCCCGCACGGTCGCACAGGTGATGAAAGCCAACGATCGCGGCGGCTGCCCCTATGTCTTCGCGGGCGATTCGGTGCTGTACCTGCTCGCGAACGCCTGCATCCCGACGCGCTACGCCTTCCCCTCGACGCTCGCGTACGACGCCGAGCGCGGCGCGTCCGGGGCCAACGAGGTCGCAGAACTAAACCGCATCCTCGCCACACGTCCGCCGGTGATCGTGACGATGGACGAACCGATGGCGCCTTGGAATCCCGCGACCCACAGCATCATGACCGCCACGCTCGCGCGTTCCTATCGGCAGGTCCTCACCGTCCCGCGCGAGGACGCCCACCTGCTCGTCTATCTCCGCCGCGATCTGCCCCTTCGTCGATAAAGCCCTACCGCTGGAGGCTTGGCGGCATCGCTCGGCCCGCGCTATGGCCGCGCGCATGACGCCGATGACGCTGTACAACAGCCTGACCCGAGCCGCGGAGCCGTTCCAGCCCGCCGACCCCGCCAACGTCCGCATCTATTCGTGCGGGCCGACGGTCTATCACTACGCCCATATCGGCAATCTGCGCGCGTACCTCTTCACCGACACGCTTGGCCGGACGCTGACGTGGAAGGGCTATGGCCTCACCCACATCATCAACATCACCGACGTCGGCCATCTGACCAGCGACGCCGATGCCGGCGACGACAAGATGGAGGCCGCCGCGAAGAAGAGCGGCCAGGATATCTGGGCCATCGCAGACCATTATACGCAGGCGTTCAAAGCCAATCTCAAGGACCTGAACGTCCGCGATCCCGCCCGCTTCCCGCTGGCGACCGACCATATCGACGGCATGATCGCCTTCGGACAGGCGATCGCCGACAAGCATTGCTACCGCCTGCCCGACGGCCTCTATTTCGACACCACCACCGTCCCCGATTACGGCCGCCTCGCCGGCACGCGCGATGAGGGTCCGGTCGAGGGCCGCATCGACAGCGTCGAGGGCAAGCGCCACCCCGCCGACTTCGCGATCTGGCGCACCAGCGCGCCGGGCGAGAACCGCCAGATGGAGTGGGACAGCCCCTGGGGTCGCGGCGCGCCGGGCTGGCACCTCGAATGCTCGGTGATGAGCCGGCAGTATCTGGGTGATCATTTCGACATCCACACCGGCGGCATCGATCATCGCGAAATCCACCACCCCAATGAGATCGCGCAGAACCAGGCGATCAGCGGCACCGCCGATACCGGTGCGACGCTCTGGATGCACAACAACTTCCTCGTCGATCGTACGGGAAAGATGTCGAAATCCTCGGGCGAGTTCCTCACCCTGCCCGCGCTCGTCGCCCGCGGCTTCCACCCGCTCGCCTATCGCCTGATGTGCCTGCAGGCGCATTATCGCAGCGAGCTGGAGTTTTCGTGGGAGAATCTCGCCGCCGCGCAGACGCGCCTCAAGCGCCTGATCCAAACCGTCGCCGCTCTGCGCGCCCGCGGCGAGGCCAAGGGCGCCGCGTCCGCCGCGCCCTATACCGAACGCCTCGACGCCGCGCTGTCGGACGACCTCAACACGCCCAAGGCCCTGCCCGTGCTCGACGAACTGCTCGCCGACAAGCGCGTCAGTCCGGCCGACCGCCTCGCCGCACTCGAAGACTTCGACGCGGTGCTCGGCCTCGACCTCCTCACCCTCTCCCGCGAAGATCTGCGCGTTCGCCCAGACAGTGCGACGATCGACGAAGCCGGCATCGCCGCCGCGCTCGCCGAGCGCCGTGAGGCCCGCGCCGCCAAGGACTTCGCCCGCTCCGACGCGCTGCGCGACGAACTTGCCTCGGCCGGCGTCGAAGTGATGGACGGCGATCCGCTGGGCTGGGACTGGAGGCTGTCGCTGTGAAGGCCGTCCTGCCCGCCATCGCTCGTGGCCTGCTCGAACCGCACCTCCCCGCCGAGGTCGAGCCTGTGTGGTTCACCACACCGGCCGAAGCGGAAACGATGATCGCCGACGCCACGATCGCCTGGGTCGACATGCAGCCGACCCACCTCACCGAACAGGCGATCCGCGCGGCGGGGCCGAAGCTGCAATGGGTTTCGACGCTCTACGCGGGCCTCGACGCCTTCCCGCTCGACCTGCTGCGCGATCGCAACGTCACCGTCACCAACGGCGCCGGGATCAATGCGGTTGCGGTGGCCGAATATGCCGTGCTCGGCATCCTCGCCGCCGCGAAGCGCTATGATGAGGTCGTTCGCATGGCGGATCGCCGCGAATGGCCGATGGTCTCGCCGGGCCGCATCGAACTGGCCGACACGCGCGCGCTCATCGTCGGCTATGGCACGATCGGCCGCCTGATCGGCGAGCGTCTCGCCGCTTTCGGCGTGGACGTCACCGGCGTCACCCGCTCCGGCCGCGACGGCACGCTTGCCCCCGATCAATGGGCGGCGCAGATCGGGGATTACGACTGGATCGTCCTTGCCGCCCCCTCGACCGATGCGACCCGCACGATGATCGGGGCGGAGCAGCTCGCGGCAATGAAGCGCAGCGCGTGGCTCATCAACATCGCCCGCGGCGACATGATCGATCAGGACGCGCTGGTCTCGGCGCTGACCGACGGTACGATCGCGGGCGCCTTCCTCGATCCCACCACGCCGGAGCCGCTCCCAGCGGATCATCCGCTGTGGAACGCGCCCAATTGCCTCATCTCGATGCATCTGTCGGGGCGCAGCCAGACCACGATGTTCCAGCGTGCCGCCGCGCTCTTCCTCGAAAACGTGCAGGCCTTCGTCGCCGGCCAGCCGATGCGCAACGTCGCCGACCTCGACGCGGGTTACTGAAGCGGCCGATCCGCCTCCGCCGCCAGCGGGGGCGCGTAAAAGCCATGGCCCGCGGGCATTGTCGCGATCGCCGTCTCCAACGCCTTCGCGCGCGCCGAGGATGACGGATGCGTCCGGCTGCGGAACAGGCCGCCGTCGACGTCCCCGCCATGCTCGCGCCAGAACCGCACCGCAATCTGCGAATCATATCCCGCATTGCGCAGCAGATAGGCGCCCAGCAGATCGGCCTGATCCTCGGTCAGCCGGAACAGCCGGCCGTTGCGCCCCACTTCGGACAGCAGGCCGCGCTTGACGCCTGCCGCTTCCAGCCGTGCGGCGTGGCGCAGGATATTGTGCGACAGCTCATGCGCGACCACGACCGCCACCTCGTCATCCGTATAGCGTTCGAAGAAGCGGACCCCGATCTGCACGATCCGCCCATCGGCCGACGCGGTCATGCCCGGCCCCAGCAGCACCTCGAACGCGCTCCGGCAGCCCGGCGAGGCGGGGATCGTCACGGTCCGGGTGCGCCCCTCGCGCATCAGCTCGACCGCCAAAGGCCGATCGGCCGTGAGGCCCGCGATCTGCTCCACCGCCGCATCACGCGCGGCACTGCTCGCGTCCTTGCCCGGCGCGCCGCTACCGATCGGCCGACCATCGACCGACACGATCGAATCGCCGGCTCGAACCCCCGCCTTGGCCGCCGCGGACCCCGGCACCACCGCCTCGACCGCGATCGGCGTTTCGAACCCGAAGCTCGCCCGCGCCTGGTCGCGCAGCGCCGGATCATATTGCCCCAGGCTATGGATCGCCCAGCCCGGCGTCGGCGCCAGCGAGCGACACAGCGGGGCATTGGCCGTGGTCAAGCGATAGGCGATCGCCGCCATCCGGCCGTCGACCTGCCGCAACGCATCGAACGTCGCCGCGGTGTCCGGGTCCGCCGCCACCGCCGGAGCAGCAACCGCCACGGCCGCTGCGATTGCCCACGAAATCCCATAGCGCATGCCGACCATCCTTACGCTTACTCGACGCCGTCCCTTACGGCAGCGCGCGACGCAGCGGAACCGGCCGCCGCACTATTTCAACGCCTTCGCATCGAGCGTGATCGTCTTGCCGACCGCCCTGCCCTGCACCTTGCCCTGCGACACCACCGCCCACACCTGCTTGGGCTGCGGCATCGTGCTGAACGAGGGCAGGACCGCCGTCGATCCGTCGACGTCCGTTAGCGAGACGCTGTACGTGCCCGTCTTGTCAATCTGCCCCATGATCGAGGGGAACACGCTCACCGAGCGCCCGCCGTCGTACAGAGCCATCGTATAGCCCCGATCGTCTCGCATATTGCGATAGACGCCATATTCGGTGCGCCCTTCACTCTCCCGACACCATAAAGGTGCGTCATCGGTCTTGGCGGGCGTCTTGGCCTTTTCGCTCGCAGCGAGGCTCGGGATCATCAGGGACATCAGCAGGTCGCCCGCGCCCGCCGCCACCTGCTTCGCCTTTCCGAAGACCAGAGGCGTCGCGCATGGCTTCACCAGCCTGGCCGCCGCGCCGGTCGCCGTCACCTTGGGCCAGCGAATGCCCGCGATGAATTGCTGCAACGCCGCATCGAGTTTGTCCGCCGTCAGCGTCGTCGCGCTCATGCGGATCGCTACGATCCAGCCGTTCAGCGGCATGACGGCCAGCGCCGTGCTGCGATAGGCTCCACTCGCATTGGCATAGTTTTGGCGCAGCGCCGATCCCGCCGTCGCACCCGGCAGCGCGAAGGCGACCGGATCGGCGCTCGCGGGCGCCGCATTGCGGAACTCGGCACGCGTCTCCAGCGCCGTCTGCGACCGATCGAACCACAGGCCGACGTCGGCGATCGCGGGGCGAAAGATATAGACGGTCGCCGTGACGCTCTTGTCGGGCGCCCAATATTGCGCGGCGACATCGAACTCACCTTGGGTCGCATCGGTCAACGCCGTGCGCGTCAGCCCCGCGTTTTGCGCCATGAGGGCGACGCCCGTCTCGGCATGGCGCCAACCTTTGTCCGCGGGCACCGGCAGGTCGCGGGCCGACGCCATTGCGCCGGCCATCACCACCGTTCCGATCAGCACCGCCACCAGCCGCTTCTGCATCATCGCCCCCTCTGTCTGTATCGTGTGCATAGCACGCCACCGGCCGATCGATACGCCCCCCAAGCGTTCCTTCATTGCGCAAAATCCGTTTTGGGCGCATGTGCCGCGACGTTTACACCCCGAAGGACGACATTATGGCCGCGAACTGGGCCCCCGACAGCTGGACCCGCGCCGAAGCCCGCCAGCTTCCCGACTATCCCGACGCCGCGGCACTGACCCGCGCGACGGACGCGCTCGCGAGCTTTCCGCCGCTCGTTTTTGCCGGCGAAGCGCGCAACCTGACCGCGGAACTCGCCAAGGTTGCGGAGGGCAAGGCCTTTTTGCTGCAGGGCGGTGACTGCGCCGAATCCTTCGCCGAGCATAGCGCGAACAACATCCGCGACACCTTCCGCGTGATCCTGCAGATGGCGGTCGTCCTCACCTTCGCCTCGAAGCTGCCGGTGGTGAAGCTCGGCCGGATGGCCGGCCAGTTCGCCAAGCCCCGCTCCGCGCCGACCGAGGTGCTCGACGGCGTCGAACTGCCCAGCTACCGCGGCGA
>JABASF010001912.1:0-18233 GCA_019776145.1 Harlomillsia oculata
GACCCGACCCGGTACTGTCTGACATGTGGCACACTTCCTCATATAGCATATTGCATAGCATCGGGCTGGAACCATGATTTCCAAAACATTTTGCATCGTTTCGAAATAATGACGTCATTCCAAATTCCTTAACTAACCCACACGCATTGGATGAAATTATGAGATCAAGAGCGAAGCCATATAGCATTATAATATAGCATGAAACAAGATCCTAACTCGTTTAGACTATGTGTGCTGTGCTTCATCCACGCACAAACAAACCGACGCAGCAACTTTATGAGTTAAGACAAACACGTTTGTTTCGGGCCAAATGCAAATTGAGTAATGTCCAGCCCATACGATTATGTGACAGGCAACGACGACGTCGACGAAACAGTTGTGCTCTTGACAACGTCGAGGAAGGAAGTGTGGACGAAACATCAGGCCACTTGGTTTTTTGGAGTTCATAATAAACTGCCATCAATTACTCGTTGGTAAAAGCAAGTTAAGGAGAAGGTCACAGGGTCAAGCTGAGCCGTACTGGAACACAAATAAGTATCAATACACTTTATTCACATTGCGTAATTTACCCTTGGACTGGACGTTTCATCTTTTCTGCTTCATTGCTTATCTATCACTTACAAAGTGACTTTGTAGCTCAGTTTCTTTCGTCCGTCATCCCATCAGCTCAATAATTTTGGAGTTTTCGGCGAAGCATCACATTCTTTCATACCATTCCGTCAGAAAGCAAACATGGCTTGTCCCATGGAGTAAGTGTACCCGTACCCCGTACCCTTTGTCTTTTCCCTTCTCGAAAGTTCTGACTATTCAAATTGACCTTACATGTTCTCATTTCAGACGCGACGCAGCCCAGTTTGGCTGCAACATGGCAGAAGTGAGCGATGGACTTTTGTACGGAGAATATTTGCAACTCGACAAGGTTTTGGGGGCTCAAAGAATGGTGAGCGAGGAAAATAACAAACCGGTGCATGATGAACATCTTTTCATCATCACTCACCAAGGTGACTTGTATTGTCAATATTGTAAATAATTCTACTCGAAGAATTTACAACAAACGACAATTTTTCTCCCCGTATAAAATATTATATTAGTGTAGCAAATGCGCACGAAACGCAGCACAAGGGCGTTCGGCAAAAAAGCGAGTTCTTTCAACCCTCGTCGTCGGTTTTGTCTGCCTGGCGATGAGATGGCGAATGACGACGAGTTTTCAATCCGATTAAAAGCCGTGTGTGTGTGACATTCTGACTGGAAATAAACTGGATTTGAGAACGAGTAGAAATAATCCTTTCTCGTCAGTTTCGCGTTTTGATTGACTGGTTTTTTGAGCTTGTTCGACACATGCACACCGAAGACAGCGACACGTTTTTTGTTCATCTCTTGTATTCTTCTCATGTATTATTGTTACACTTGTTGTTTTTTTGCAGCTTACGAATTGTGGTTCAAGCAAATTCTCTTCGAGGTGGACTCGATAAGACAACTTTTCTTAACAGCGAAGCTAGACGAACGATGTATGCTGGAAATTATTAAGAGGACACAGAGATGCGTCTTAATTTTGAAAGTAATGTACAGTAAATAATTTATTCATCTCTGAAGTCTGAATAGTTTACAAATTACTTATAGTTTAATGTGTACTTGAAATTGGCCAAAAATTGATATTTGTAGCTGTTAGTGGACCAAGTGATGATTCTGGAGACGATGACTCCGTTGGATTTCATGGAATTTCGTCACTACTTACAACCTGCTTCAGGGTTTCAATCTCTTCAATTCCGATTGCTGGAGAATAAGTTGGGTGTGCGTCAGGAAAACCGAGCACGCTACAACAAAGACCATTACATCAATGTTTTTTCTGACGAAGGGTCCACAACTCAACTCAAGAAATCAGAAGAGGAACCTTCACTTTGTGATTTGGTTCAACGGTACTTTACTTATAGTTACACATTGTAGAAAATTCATCTTTCGTATTATATAAATGTGTATAAAGTACACAATCGTTATATACATAATTAGATGGTTAGAACGAACTCCAGGTTTGGAAGAGAGTGGATTCAATTTTTGGCAAAAGTATCAGAACGTTGTGGAATCGATGTTGACGAAAGAAGAGGCAGCGGCAGTAGCAGAGGTAAACGAAAGTGTTCGTCTCACGGTTCTCCATGACATTCGGAAACGACGAGAACAATTCGACTCCGTGTTCAATGAGAAAGTTCACAATGGTCTCGTTCAAAGATGTGAACGACGCTTTTCTCACAAGGCATTGCGGGGAGCAATCCTCATCACTTTCTACAGAGATGAACCCCGCTTCAACCAGCCGCACCAGCTTCTAACCTCGCTCATGGACATTGACGCTTTGATCACCAAATGGAGATGTAATTAATCTAATTATTCTTCATTCATTAATTTGTCGTTTATAATGACCCGTTTCATCTCTTTTCATGAATGATTAGACAATCACGTTCTCCTTGTTCAACGAATGATTGGATCCCAACAACTTGGAACTGGAGGATCTTCTGGATATCAGTACTTGCGATCAACATTGAGGCAAGTCATTTTTAATCAGCATAGTGGCATCATAAAGGATTACATTTTTTAAAAAATCCTTGAAATGTGTTCAAAGTTTGCTTAATTTACTGACCACAGTGACCGCTACAAAGTGTTTTTGGATTTGTTCAACTTGTCGACATTTTTGGTGCCGAGAGACTGCGTTCCGCCACTCACTCAGCAGATGAAGTACCGTTTGTCGCTCATGGAAGCAGTTGAAGGAACAACTCCTGAAGACCAAGAATGAATCATAATCATGAATCTATTTCTAATAATATCTATCATGCTAATTGGCCTTAGCCTTAGAAAATTGAAAGGAATTGAAAGGTTTGAACAAAACGAAGGGCTGGGTTGCACTTTGCCCTTACGAAATTCTCGTTAAGTTAAGCCGTAATGTTAAGCCATCCCTAGCATTTGCAGTTTGAAAAGTAAAAATATATGTTACATATTTATGTTTGTTCATAAAATGTTGCATTCCCATCCCTTATATTGATTAATTTATGTCAAAAAACAAGTCGGTCGTACTTATGTACAACATTTTGTTTAGAAATAAATACACAAGCCTTCTTAAAATACCAAAATTTCAAAAAAATCAAAGTCGTTTTCTTACCAACCGAGATTCTCCCCCAAGAAGTTTTCTTTCCAACCGAAATGGGTTTTTCTCCCCCCAAAATTGCATTTTATATAATAAATGAAGAAATATTAAAATAATTATAACAACGCAAACGTTTGAGAAAACAAGACAATCGGTACCCTCCATAAGGGCCATAATTTGATGGATCGTTATTTCGTTATTGTAAGATTGTAACTTTTAATTCACATCAGACCTTGACCCGAAAGCCAGACGACTACTATAACTACAGCACTGAGGAGTTTTACCGAAAGCCAGACGACTACTATAACTACAGCACTGAGGAATTTTCTACTACGCAGCAATAATAGGTTGGGAAAGTCACCTTCGGTTCAGTCTGCAATGTTTGCATTAATTGGCAATTAACATGTTGACAATACCATAAGATTAGCTTCCGCTTTCCATTAGTGCCAAACTTAAACTACAAACAGACAGTAAAGTTATCTTTGTATCAAAATCAAACAATTCTTTATTCATGTGTGGATGAACAACTTCTCAATGAGCCAAAGCGACAAAATAGCGTGTACAATTACAAAGTAGCGTCCTTGATTCGGTTAAACATGTAGAAATGGAACCCTTTCTTACTACTATTTATTTTATATATTCAACTTCAAAAGGTAACGTTAACTGATTATCTTAATCAGTCCACAGCTTCTTTCGTTTCTGAGGCGGGTGACAAACCGTTAATGACTGTGTCTGAATTCTGGTAGAAAATTCCATAGCGTTCTCCAGAAGCCACGGCAGGTTTCTCAACTTTCCTCGGGGGTCCACCTCCTATGAAATCAAGTTGNCAGGTTTCTCAACTTTCCTCGGGGGTCCACCTCCTATGAAATCAAGTTGACCATTCGTTAAATTTTAAAGTGTGATGAAGTGATAATATATTTGATTTTAGAAATTATAAATTTCAACTAAAATTGCAAGTTACCTCCACCAAACATGATCTTTTCCAGAGCAATAAAAGGTGACTCCAATGTGATTGTACATACAAACCCAGCGAAGAATGACATGACCATATGAGCAAAGAAGAAGTTTGTCTGAAACGAAATGTAATAAATAGCGTTTTATAGTATTATAAATTATAAAGTCGAGTAGAGTGCATGCAATTTGCAAATACAGTTTACATAGGTTGGGTTATGATAAGGACTCACCATAGAATACATTTCATAGGTAAGTGGCTGACGGAAACTGAGATGCAAAACCATTTGCAAATGAAGGGACACGAGGTAGACGCAGAAACACAATCGACCAAGCGGCATGAACACTTTCCATGACAAAAACTTGTTGATGATCCCACCGTAGCCTTTGACACACGCAAAGATAATCCAACTGATTGACAATCCCCAAGCGAGTCTGTTGAGTCCAGCGTAAATGGCTCCGCTTACCCGAGGAATGGGCTTCAGTGGATCAAAATATGGGTACATTCCGAAAAGGACAGCGAGGCATGTCGCTGTCGTCAACAAATACATGAGAACCACGACGACTTTTGGAATGTTGACTTTTCCTCCCCGTGTTTTGTATAACAGGAAACCCAACCAGATTCCGATGAAATAAGTTTGGATACGGGCATAAGGCCGGATGTAAATATCGCGGAACCATTCTCCAGAGCTGTTTAGTAACAACACACTTAATTTTAATTAGTGGCTAATTACAAATAATTGTTTATAAAACGCACGTACTCTCTTGTTCCGATTGTCGTTGGGACAGTTTCCTTGACGTACACGAGGATAGCGGGACAGAGACAAGACAAAATTGTCGCGATGCCCAAAAGAATCATACCCAACATTTCACTTTTCCACAACGGCCAAATAAACATTGGGGACACAATGTAAAACTGCATATCATTGGCCAAGTACCAGGCTTCGCCTTGACACTGCAACAATAACAAATAAGTGATGAGCGTTCGGGAAAGGACGATTGGCAAATAAAAATGGACAAAGCTGGAATTACCAAGTAGCTGACATTGACGAAATTATTGACATAAAGTAAATTGGTCCACCAGTTCGTCTCACAGAATCCGGCCCATCGATCAATAATAGTCCAGTATGGACCGCTGCCAATGTACGGGAGGAGAGTAGCCATCAGCCCAACGAGAAGTGCGTATGTCGGGGTGAGACGAAGGAATCGGTGAAGGTAGAACATGGGCAAGTTGAGACGTCCTTTGGACTTGGCCAGAACTTTGAACACGTTGAAAGACACAAGAAGACCACTGAGAACAAAGAATGTGTCCACAGACACTGTGGAGTTCAGAATCATCATCATTGGCCAATCCTCATGTGTGGTTTTCAAATCCACCATGTTCCACATCGGAATGAATGTCACCATGTAGAACGTGTGCGCCAAAACGACCCAGGAAGTGCTCAAAAATCTAATTCCGTGAAGGCATCCCAAATCATCCGCCGTGGACCGGGTACTCAAGAATTTTGAAATGTTGGTGTAAAGTGAAAAAGCCAGGATAACTTGAAGTCCCACCGAATGCTTCTTCTTCTCTTCTCCTTTGTTTACTATAGACGTCAACAATCGTCCCAAGTATGCAAAGTGTGAAGATGACACCCAAAATGGCTCTAAAATGTTCACCAAGACACATCAGAGTTAACTGGCATCGACCGACATACTACTACTATGCAGTTTTGCATTCATTTAAAAATTGTGATTCCTTACGTCATACTGTAATCAGCAGCATCAAATTTCGGTTTTTCTTTCTCGTAGCATGCGATCGGAGTAGGCCAATATTGTTCTATTTTGTGCTTCTATTCCAAGTAAATCATACATGAATTTGAAGATGTTTTGAAGCATGCGCTTGGAATCTCCATGAGTACATGATGCAGGGAAACAAGTTCCCATAGAAGGAATGAGCCGAATTCCTTCTGCAATCCCGATATATTTCTAACAAATAATTACAGATTCTACATTATATTAATTTTATTCTAAATGGCGTGGTACCTAAGCCGGTTTAAGCGAATGTCCACTTACAATAAGTTCCTCCGGCGTCACAGCTTTTCTCACAGAAATACCTCGTATTAAAGGCAATTCACTCTCAGAAACTGTTCTATTTGTCGTCTCATTGAAATGTGAGGGCAAGTCAAGACCCGGAGTTCCGGGAGGGACAAGATAAGTGTTGCAGTATCTTCCACGCAATCTTTTCAGCAGATTTGGATCCACTTCGCTAACCAAATCGTCGACAGCAACGCCAACACATTCGTCATAGTCTCCTTGTGCATTAATGTGTCCGCTAAGAAGTCCTTCAGGCCATTTTCCCCAAGAATCAACCACTGGAGGCACATTAACAATTCAGATGTCAGCAAAATATGAAACGATTACGCGCAACGGAACAACACGTTTAATTATCAGCATTCAAAATTATACAATTCCGTAATGCGGAAATTGTACTTATATTTGTAATAAGAATGTAATTCATCGGCACAGTAGCACGCCTGCGCAATCGATTTCAATAGTATTGATATATTGATATGTGTAATCAATTTTTAATTAAAAGGAAGCATGAAGCCAACCTATTGGAAAACGTCATTGAGCAACTTAACGTGTTTAATTGCCTGTTGAAGCAAGGCTAACCGACGTTCGTAGCTTATCTACTTTTTTCGGGCCTTCATCCTCAACAGCATAAAGTAGACGTTTTTCAAAAAGTAACTTAAACAATACCAAAATTTGCGAAAAATTTCAAAATCTTACTCTGCAAAGCCCAAATATCATTTTTGACCAATTCAGGATTACTGAGGTCCAATCTCCGTCTCCACTCCTTTGTTTGTCCTATGCACTGTTCATTTGTGATACCTTCGAAGAGTTGGTCTTCGTAACCTCGCTGGAGACGAAACTGTTTAAGATAATCTCTGATGTAATCCGGAACGATTGCGTTGTAAAAAAATTCATTACTAAGTTTCCCTTCGAAACCATTGCGTTTCAAAATTTCTATAGGGCTTTCTGAATTTTCAGCCAATGTGGTTTTTGAATTCCAAAGCAACAAACAAAAAACTAAAATAACACTTGCTGTCGTTCTAACTTTAAGTGATCCCATTTTTTAAAAACAATACTGATATGAAAAGCCCAAGAATAAACTAATAATTTGGCAGGTCTCTGCCAAGGCCAATGAAAGTGGTCTGGGAGACGTTGAAATGGCAATTGATTATTTTCAATCAGCCTACATCCAAAATTAAAAAGATTTATATAGTCGATCAAAGTTGTTATTTGATTGTTCTTATCATTGGCGGTTTTTAATGATAATCTGGAGTGGTCATAAGGCTGCGAGTTCGATTGGAATGCATGTTGTTGATTTTTGACAGTGATTACTTGTGACTCAACTCACAAACTGTGACATGGGAAAATTCATGTTTTATACGTCCTGCGTGCGGGCGATGGACAAATATTCATTGCCATTCAAGTCTACCAAAGTCCGTAAAATCAATCGATAAACACAATGGTGATAAGGCATAATATAATATGTTAGAGATAAAAAGGCATAAAATCAAAAGTCTGCTTCGCACTGCATTGTTACCCTCGCAAAGTAGAAAGGTCAGAAATTCTTCATTCTTTGCTTATTATATTGTCTCATATCATCATATCATGTGGGGATGCCCGCCACAACTTCCTTCGTCAGGCCCAAAGGTCAAATTTTCTCAACCATGGATTTAGTACCAAACAATAAAGCGATCAACAGATTGATGCTATGCCAAATATCAAATTGCTTTCGATGACATCAGATCACAAATAACTAATCACATGGTGTAATTTTTGTTATTTATCATATCCGAAGTCCGGTATCACCGTATCACTAATTCTAATTGTTCACTGGACACCATTCACAGTCCACAGTGGTGTTGACTTGATTTTCACAATAATAAGAATTGCCTTGGAAGTAATGGAAGTTGAAACTGAAAGCAATAAATATAAAAATAATGCAGCCTTTCCATGAAAATTGGTATCACATCTTTTTCTGCTAGGCCTCCAAAGTCCAAATGCAATCTAAGAAACAAAATGCACCATGCAAGCCAGTAGAAGCGAAGCAGAACGAAAGTGGAAAGTGGAACAAAGAACAGAAATGAGTTGGTTACACTTGTTTACACACGTAGCCACGTGGGAGCAGCACGAGTCTCGTTCTAATCTCAGCACCAGCAAATCTCATCTCCACCCATGCATTCTTCTAATTCTCGTCATTGTAGTAAAAATGGAAGTTCAAATTACTGTTGACGTTAACTTCTATTTAAAATAAGGCAATTTCGATTTCATGAATCACGAAATGAATCAAAATATGAATTTTCTTTATTTTAAATGTGCATTTTGGACCAATTTTGAACATATTTCATGGCAAATTCCGTCGCTATTTTGGTGGTGAAATAACACGAAGCTAAATACGACGAAGCTGTATACGAGAAATAGGGTTTCAATATTTTAAAAAATGGTATAGTTAAATATAAGAGATGCATGAATGTATGGGAAGCGTTAAATTACGTTGAATAAAAAAATAAATGAACAAAGATGAATGTAATGATTTTAAAGAAGAAGCCAATAATTTTAGAAACCCTGAGGGAGGCCCTGAATCAAAAACCCATCCCACAATTTGCCTTGCGGGCTCATGGACTTGGAGAGAAGTGAGGAGTGACTTGACTTGGGATTTGGGATTCAGCCGTTCTCGCAGAAGGTGCAGAGAAACACAGTCTATCATCGTCTCTCGTCGCTCTCTCGTCTGGTCTCTCCTCTCCTCCAAGACAAGAAAAGTGTGGAGTTTTCTTTCGTGTTGGTCGTCGTCGTCGTGAGTCAGATTTGTAGAATCTCGTCGAAAATTTAAAAAATTTAATAGCACGATTAATTAGTTTCGAGTTCCTGCTGTTTGTAGACTTCAAAGCGTCGTCTCCAAACGAAGGTTACTCTAGTGATTTCACGTCAAGTTTTCTTATTGTTTTGTTTGACCACGTTCGAATAAAAAACAAGTAGGAGTATTTGTGTCCGCCAGATTTTGTTACTCTTCAATTACTTCAGTGTGATCCATTTACGTTTATGAACTTTACAGCTGCTATCGTTAATTTGCATCATTGTTCGGGGTTGACCTTGTTAACGCGTACAATAAATCTAATAAATCATCAAAAATTTATCCAATTTCATCGGGTCTACGTCTAGAGCTTTTGTGAGTTGTTTGTTTCTAGCAAATTAGTTTGGAATTTTATTATGTACTTTTCAATTTTGTGATTACTTTTTGGTATTTTCGAATTGGATTGATGATAAACTAAAAGTATTTGAATAATCATGTTTTTTCAGGTATGGTATTCTGTTCCACTCCCGAAAAAGTTACGTGGATTTGTGTCATATTGTGAAGTGGGGGTCATTTAATGAAGGGACTGTGTTATTTTACGTAACCAAGTTGGCAACAACAGCAGCAGGGCAAATTCCCTCATTTTGCTTCTTGTTGGACGTTGACGAGAGTGTACATAAAGAACAGTAGTTAAAACATTTTACGATTTGTCGTTAATTGCTCATTCTTTTAACAATTGTCCAAGTTAGTTAGTACCAACAGAACCAACTCATTGAGCTCGCAGTGCTCCACTTGTATGTATTTATCCTATTTAAAGAATTCGAATAGCAGGATTTGTGACTCTTGGTCCTTGAGAATTTCGTCAACAAACTCATAATCTTCGTCTTGAGTTTGTCATTAAAAACGGCGACATCACCAGCTTTCGCTTCCTCCATTGTACTCTAGCGTACTCAATTTTAATCGTTCCTCGTTCTTCGAATAACAATATCGCGGAACTTTTTACTTGACTTGAGGTGAAAGAAAGTATTTGCACTGTCTTGCTGTGTCAGATACAGCAAATGATCAAGACTTTCATTACCGAATTTTCGAATTCTAGTCAAGTTTTCGGGAAAATTATCGTTTGGTGACGTCATCTACAAAGAAGCCTTCCTACTTCATCTATTTGAACTTGAAGACGAAATAATAAACAAAATGGGATCTAATCGGAACATTCCCACGGATAAGGTTAGTGTACAATTTTTTTGCTTCACTTTTAAAATTTAAAAGCATCATTGGGTTCATGTTTTGTAAGACTAGCATAGCAGACGATAAAAAATAAGAACAATATGGATTTTGGGTTTTGAGTTTGTGATATAATGTGAAAATAGACCATTGATTGTAGTAAGACTATCACGTTTGTATCACATTGTTGAAGATTAAGGAAGCCAAAATGAGCTTGTACAGCTGGTTGCTGGTGCAGCGGTTGTTTGTTGGGTTTGATTCAGTTTGGTCCACATTGCGTACTAGTCTGAGAAATTCTGAGCGGATTTTTGTGCCAAGACTCGTCTTGTCTGACCATATTGCGCAATTAGTTTAACGGACTCTTGAGACTTCACGTTGTCTTTAGTCAGGTTCAAGTTTAGATGCTGTAAGCTGGAACAGAATCATGATGCTTGGTTCAACCCAACCATTTTTATCTCTTCTTTCTCTCACATTGACTTTTTTCATTTTGACTCATTTTTCTGCATTTTCTCGAGTTCAAGCTGCATTGTTGTTGTTTGGTTTGTGTGTGCTGAAGCGAATCTTTGCAAACAGAACAAAACAGCACGGTCAATTGCATATTACACTATACTACTCATTGCGCTCAGTGCATTACTTTATCGTTACTCCGCTCCTTCCCTCGTCACTGAGTCATGTCAGAGTTCAAGATTCAAAGTACTCGCCGTGTTCTATTCTGTTCTGCTTCGTATTACACTTCTGTTTTGAATTTATAATCTGCAGTAAAGTAAAGTAATTAAATATGGGCCATTGCATTCGGTCAATTTTGCACTTTTTTGAGACTCACTCGTACTCAATGTATGTATTCGTAAATTCCTAATTCCTACACACAGAAGAAACTAAGTCAAGTCTCTTCGTCTCTTGTTCAAGCGATGCAGCATAGCCGGACTTTTTCCTTGTGAAAGTACATTAAAGTACACGATCAGAGTCAAAATGTTGGTTTTTCGTATCGAATTCCTATTATGTTTGTATTACACGGGCGTGTTACGTGTTACTTTTCATGTTGGTTTGATACTTGGGAATCGGCTCATGACTTCACTATTCACTTCGATAAGGATAAAATCTCCTGCAGATCATTCTTTTTTTCCGTTTCTTGGAATATCAATTCGTATTTTCTTATTGTACTGCCAATTGGAAAATGCATTTTTCGTCTGTTACTTCCTTCACGCACACCAACACCACACCACATTTTATTGTATTTGTTCTCAAATCTTGAATGCATAGACGTCAGGTTTTTTTTAGTTTTCTCCAAACGTATCTCTTTTTCGTACTTGTATTGTACTGTACTTACAGTCATTTTATGAGGTCTTACAACTCTTTTCGAATCTTGTTTTTCCGTATTGTCAAACAAAACGTTATTTTGAAATAAAAAATGAAGTTTGAGCATGAGTGGGAAATGTCGTTTCGAGTTGTTAAAAGAACGATATTATTATTAGATTATGAAAAGTTTTGTAGAGAATTTTTTGAAACTATATTGAAGTCTTCTAACTTGGAGTCGAACATAAAATTTAATTTTATATGTTATTTTCGATATGATTGGAAAAGACGGAGTTTTTGGAATTTATTTTGATGGTCTCAGCTGGGACGCGCGAACGGATGCGATGATGATTAAATTCAGTGTTTGCACAAGCTCGAGGGAGGATATGGGATTTTTACGCGTGATTTCATTTCACGTGCATCCCTGGTTCGCATCGCAACATTTTTGTGTGCTTGAGAGGAATTTTCTGAGGATTCGGATATCCGAACGTCGTTTTCTGACACGAATTGGCATGGGTCAAAATGTTTCTGTGTAGGTGAGGGCTAAGGCGAAGGCGAGGTTGAGCGGAGAGGGTGATTGTCGCAGACCTGACACGGAAGGTCACACAGTCAAAATGATTTGAGGCAAAAAGATCAGTTGAAGGATAGGACCAGGGCACAGGCGCGAACCATTAGATGACTATAACAAAATTGGGTCAATGTCGCACCCGGATTTACAGCGCAGCAGGAGCAGCGCAGTCAAAAAATCCCAGTTGTTGGACCATTCTGTCGTTACCCGTCACGTCAGCATTCTCGGCCCTATTATTTCAGCCTTCTCGACTACTAATCCTCTACAAAAATTGGTAGTAGTTCCTGTTTTTGCGCAAATGTTTGTTGTATCGAAAAATGTAAAAAGAATTACGAAATTTGAACTATACGTGAGAGCATTGGAAGATCATCCAGGAGCAGGCCGTGTTGTTGAAAAATTCAGGACGGAAGGTCATTTCATGAGAATGGTTACTATTACGGTACGACTTGTGTTGTGTTATACCTTCCTAGATTCCATTCCTGAACATTGGAATGTTTTCACTTATTTATGTTCGGAGTGCTCGTCACCCATGCATGGAATAGGTCAAAGGTCAAAAAATATTATTATCATTCACTAATACTCTTACAATGTTTCATCGTGTCAATTGACTTCTTGTTTTGCCTTGCCTCTTGCCCGCTTACGATTATTACTACATTCTCAGCAGTATATTTTACGACTTTACTCTCCTCTGCTGATTTGATAATAATTATCACGGGCTTGCTTGGCCTTTTCGCCAAACAAGACAAGACAAGACCTAACCAACGAAAAAAGGTACTCTTGTCCTGTCCTGATCCTGACTATGACTACAGCGTCCTGCAATGCATTTTTTTCATTTTTTGGCATAGACATGCAAAATGTGTTGCATATATGTGTTCCTTCTTTTCTCGTTCATCTTACAAACTTGCTTGTCTATCTCCCAAAAGTTGACTTGATTCCAAGTCGAATCAAAGAGTCAGGCTGTCAATTTCATCGTTTGCTATAATAATTTTTGATTGTGTTGTGGTTTTCTGTGGTTACAAAGTTAAAGATTGAATGTTTTCTGTAGTATATCACACCTAAGACCTAACATCACAAAGCATAACGTATTATTTTTTGCACAAGAAGCATGACACGAGATTTCATCCAACAACAAGATGAGGATACACACTCATCGAGACATGTATTCTTGCATCCGTATGTTTTCAACACCCAACACGACTACATGGCTTTCGTTTTTTTATTATGAGACTGCCATCTTCTCGTAAGCTCTCCTTGAAAACACGTCATCGTCACTTTCCTTTTTGCTAAAAGATCATTTTTTCAAGGATATGAATTATTAGGTGCAACTTTAGTGCTTTCGTAACATCTTAACTGTTTTTAGCAGAAATGAACGAAATGCTTTTGTAATTGCGTTGCTTTGTAATTTCATATGAACCCAATTCGATCGGGGACAGGCCCGGTCTAATGCATACAAAGTGCATGAGCAAGCAACGCTTATCAATTGACCGTCAAAAGTGTTTGAATTGTTAATTTTTCGACTATGTACGTCGTCGTCGTCGTCGTCGTATCCTTTTCTTTTCGAGTGGACTTATACTCTTTTTCCACAAGGGACAACCTTGCTGAAAAAATTGATGAAAACAAAACTAATATTGAGTTTTAATGACACGTAGGTTACGTGGACACCTGGGCACACAAAATATTTGACCTCCGACGTGACCTTTGCTCAGTGACAAAAGAATTTGCAAGTGTATTTTAATGTTAAGTGCCATAACATTTCGTATTGGACGACTATGTAGTCACTTGCTTTGCATTTTTGGATCGTCTTTTTGCAAAGTAGCATTTTGATCAGAAATCTCATTTCATTGCATTATTGTGATGAATTCCAGAGTTCCTCAGAATTATGAATGGGAAATTATACATGAAGGGTCCAACAACTGGAGTTGATACTTGTAATGTAATGAGGGATTCGAGATCGGAATGCCCCATTTATTGTCATTTACGTTAATGATTGTTGATAGTTTAATTTCAATGTTTAGAGAGGCTTTTGTGCTTGTTGTGGTAGTATTTATTGCAGAATCCCTAACGATTATCGATCCATGCATGAGGTAATATTAAGAACCGATGCGATGGTGATTTACCATTTCGCAGTGTTTGGAAGTCTGCTTTCAAGGATTTGGACTCGCCATGAATGAGTCTCCGAATATATAGGTAGTTTCCTTTGGTTTTTTGGTCTACTTTCAATGCGGTTTCTTCGTGGACTTGATACTTTTGTGCCTATGGAATTAAAATAGGCAACAAGCCATGCTGTACTTACGATAGCATTTACACGATATACCAAACACCAAAACTTGCCTATTTCTTTATTCTGAGTTTGTGTGTACTCTTAGCTATTGCTTTTGGAAGAGGAGAAGGAAAGAAGGTCTTCTTGTTTCTTCTCGGATTCACCGTGTCTTGAAAGTGCCTTGGAATGTCCGGTAGGGATGAGTTTTCGTTTCTTTTGCCTCCGGCTCATTTTCATTGGGACGACCGACGACTGACTGCTTATTAGGCTGCACCTTTTAAACTCGAACCTTCTCTCTGACTGCATCCATGACATAGGTACACGGATAGTTCCGTTTTCAGTTTTCCTTTGCCATTTACTCAAGTCTCTCAAAGTCTCAACTCCCAGCTTCCCTTTGAAACATGGACCAGACGAATCCAGTTGAAAAGTCTCCATTCGAGGAGTTTCTTCATGGGGCAAGATTCTTTAATGAACATCATGAAGTCTGGTTCGAATTGGATGTGTTGTAGTCAAAAGAGCAGACTGACTCCCGCTCCACTTTCCTTTTGTCCAGAAGGGCTTACATATAACGTTACAACGGTCCATGGAAAGAGCTTCCCCGGACTACCCACTAGGACAACTTGATAATTGTAAAAAGGGACTATATGTGCATGCAGTGTTTTTGTATTGTTGTAATTGTAACAGTTTTTTGTTACCTAACCAAGCTGGACATATCTGTCTCTTCCTGTCTCCCACTAAATGATGTATATATATCAGGACTCGATCGACTAGTTCCGTAATGGAAACAACTAGTGCCCCATGAAGAATTCAGCGTTGTTTTTGCATGACGATGATGGTTTACGTTCAGAACACAATAACCTTGGTGAAACATTGGCGCATTTTGCATTTGGATCTTGTATGTGAGGATATGGGGACGGCTCTGTGTCATGAATACGTTGAGACGTTATTTGTCACCTTCTACAAAGGCAAATTAGACTTGTGTATGTAATGTTGCGTAATGAAATCGCAAATTCTAGGAGTACAGCACAAGCAAAATGGGAAACGTTGCTTCCACCAGAATTAATTAGCAAGTGGTAGGGATTGTAATGTAAAGTCATCAAGCGTTTATGCGTTTGTTCGGCTCACTGTTTGTTCCCTGTGACCCTTTTTGTGTGAACACTAGCAAAGCAAAGCAAAACGCACTTTTTTGGGGTTTGGAACAAGTCCTTATGCATTCTCATGTCTCGAACGCGAATTGTGTTTCTCATTGTTTGACGCTTAGCTGATTGAGACTTTGACTTTGAACTGTGTGGTTTTTTTTGGGTCACGTCAGCGTATTTTTGCGACATCAGCGCATCTCACATCCCAACATGACGACATAGTGGGCAGAAAGTTCTTGTGCAGCGCATGTTGTTAATTAAATGGTAAAGAAAAGCTGTAACAGTGAAAATTATTGGAGCTCGCAAGAAGAGCGTGAGAACGAGAAAAGGCCAGGGCGCTGTAGCATCGTAATGAAGGTATTAATCAATTGCGGTTCACTTGGAACCGGCGGCATGGCGGCTGTAAAACTATGAGTTTTGGAACCAAGGAATTGTGTAGAAGTGTAGAGACCTTAATTATTGCTTTGGCTGTTTCTACAAGAGATTCTGGAATTATGTGTTCCATGAAAACTGAGAGGCTTAGAACTGAAAACTAAGAGGCCATGACTCTCTCTGGCTTCTGCCTTTTCCAAATTTAATCGGCACACAACGAAGAAGGGTGAAATCACGAGCCGTTTTGGGTTTACAGTTTACTGTTCATTTGGAACCTACTCTTGTTTCCTCTTGTTCTCATCTCAATTTTGGTGTTTCAGTATTGTTCGTATAATTCAGTCTCAAGCTTCTGCAAAAATGTGGTCAATTTAAAAAGAATGTGAATGGGACATCATAAAGTATTATTTGAGGCAAATTTGTACCAAAGTTTGTGATTGGATGATGCAGGTTCGCGGGAGTCATCATGCACTGATTTACATGACATGACAAGTTGTAAAGTTTTGTGACGTGAGGGAACAGGGATTAGGATTAAAGGATTGGGATAGAGGACTGTTTCATCGCGTAATCTGAAAGGTTTCTTTTAACAAAAATCTGTAAGATTAGATCTGAAGAAGTTAAAGTGTTGTTATTCTTCCTTCTGCAAAGTAAGTAGAGGTAGGTGTGATTGTGAATATAAGCTTGAGCTTTTGCCAATGAAGCTCAGTGAACCAAAAAGACTAGCTAAAGGAACAAGGGAAGCGTGAAGCCAAGTTACCATGTAATTGAATGACCGACTTGACTCTCAAGACTCTCTGAGAATGAAACTCTGCTCCTGCTCTGCGTATGTACACATTCAAAACTGTCGTCTTCTCCTCCTTGCCTTGCTTTGGAAGAGCTTCTTTCATCTCATCTCCACTGTCTCTGTGCGTAAAAAAAGCATTATCAAGGCGAGTAAACGATGAATTCTGCTCCTCTTCCACCTTTTCTCTCTCATCCACAAAAGCCAATGTTCTCAGGTGTTTCAACTCCCAGACTACTATAAGCACGAGAAACATAGTATAGTAATATAGTATAGATAATACACTCCAAAACTGTATCTCTCGTCATCGTCATTCTCTCCCTCGTCGTGCTTTTCCTCTTCCTTTTGTCCCATGTCCATGTCCCATTATACTGTAATATAACGCGGAGGAGGATGAGAAGCATTTCAACTGTTTTTGGAAGCCATATGCAATGCAAACCAAGCTAACTGCGAGCAGCAAGCAAAGCAAGGTCCTTTTGTAAACTCTCTTTTCCTACTCTTTCTGCTGCTTCTGTTAAGTGTTACATCATCATCATCGTCATTATTAAGTAGTAGAGATCGTGATCATACGCACTGCTACAAACGGATGACGGGGTACCGAAGAGCTTTAATGTACCTAAAACAACACAATAAAATACGTAACATTCTCTCCTCGCTAAGCTGCAGTGCATTTTTACAGATTAAGTATACCAACAGCCAACAGCTGTGTTTAAGTTTTATACCTTAGTTTTTTTTTGCCAAAAACAAAAATCAACCATTCCCACCATTTTGCACATGGGGAATGTATCCAAATGCTAAATTGCTATTTCCCTGTGCATTCTACAACACGAATTTTTGCGCTGCTACTGCTTCACATTAAATTTGTAGTGTTTTTGTATCCACTTTTTATAATGGCGAAGGGGATATGGTATTTTGAAGCATTCAACGCTATTATTGCTCAGCATTAGCAACTGTGGGGACACTGTCCTCGTGATCAGAAAACCATGACTGACTGGGCTCACTTTGATGGACACAACAAAGAGAGATGGCAGTTTTCAATGATATTTTGCACAGTTCCGGATGGACACACTTTGGCCACTTTTCGTCGCTCTGTGCTTCATGTTACTTTTACCACGTTTTTGTATTAATATTATTATTGAGACATCGCAATGTTGATAGGTTGTGACTTGACATCTGTTTTGTTCCCACTAAAGACGGTCACACTTATCCGACAATAGTATATTGAGACCATCTCATAATTGTAATGATGTGATCCTAGACTTCTATGAATTCGTTTTTCTAAATATAGAATTGATGAGTTGTTTGTACTTGCAATTTTTTGTTCATTCGTTTTCATTATTCAAATGAGATAAGCTTGCAAGTGCAAATGAACACGAATGTATTAATTATAATTAAGCGGTTGTGTGACTTCAACTTGAGTTTTTTTAGACAAATGGTATTGGAAATGAAACGCTCTGAAATAACATAGACATTGTATTTGTAGTTTGCGCAGTTGCGTGCTTCTTTGGCTGGCATACGTGACTTGTTCTTGAAATTGATCGCTCATCTGTGGGTCTGCTGAATAAGTAAAGACAGAAAGGACAGATGATGATCAAATTAACAACACGGCAATGGGCAATGTCGCCGTGAGTTTGAGTTAGTCGCGTTCCTGTTCATGTTTATTCATTTCTTTTGCCAT
>JABASF010001913.1:0-18223 GCA_019776145.1 Harlomillsia oculata
TTTAATTAAGATCTGTACGTGCAACCAAAATACAATCCTTGTTTTGTCATTCATTTTAAATGTCACGAATGTAGCTACAATTTAAAAAAAGGAAGTATATGGAAAACGTGTTTCGATCAAAAACATCATAAAAGATTGTAGTTTCATAATAATTTTAATAAAATAAACCAAAAAACCGTTGACAAATAATCATCTTTTGGATTTCCGTGTACCTTTTGCTTTACTTCATACATGAGATGAGAGATGAGATGCACAAATTGTAAAATCGTCTCCAAATCGTTGATCAGTGTTTATGATTCTGCAACAGCGGCTTAGTATCATTTGGTGTCCTGTGACATTTGACTTTATAATGGAAGATGCGGATGAAGGATAATGGAAAATTTCCAAAAAAATGCATTTTGCGTTTCATTTTGTTGTTCCTTTGTTTTGGTTACTTTTTGGAGCGAAATTGGTTGAAGATTGGGATGGAAAGACTCGAGCGCCATGCACTGGTGACGGGATCAGACAGAGATTCACATGCCAATTTGACCATGCTCTCTCTCAGCATCTCACCGTCTGTCAGTTGTTGTACTGCTATTGTATGAGAGTCGGTCAAATGCTGTTGCCCTGTGGTTTTCCTATGTGAATTTCCTCGCATTTGGAGGATTTTTGCAGGATCTCGCCTGACTGACTTGGCCGCTCGCTCGCTGGCTCAAAGCTAACAGTTCCCAGTAGTTTGCAGGGAGCCCGAAGTCGTAGTCCATTTGATCATCGTGTTCCCCATTTATTGTTTCAACAGATTGTTTCTGTAGAAATCTTGTAGGATTTTATTTTCTTTCCTATACTTGCGGTCCCTTAAAACCGCTCATCTTCTACAGAGGCAATAAAGAGTCAAGACAATTTTGCCTTACTTACACCAAATTCTCAAAAAATTTAATTTATAAAGTGTGCTTGTTTAATACATATTTCACAATAAAAGGGAATAATCATGGCTTCACCATATTCGGCGGATGAGACTTCCGCCGACCGGAATGTTGAAATGTGGAAGATTAAAAAGTTGATTAAAAGCCTTGAATTGGCAAGAGGGTGAGAATTGTTCCACATTTTTGTACATTTTCTTTCAATGGAATAATGGAATGAAAACTTGTTAATAAACGTATGGAAATACCATATTTTATTTTTCAGGAACGGAACGAGCATGATTTCACTGATCATTCCTCCAAAGGACCAAATCTCTAGAGTGAGTAAAATGCTTGCTGATGAATTCGGAACTGCTTCCAATATTAAGTCCCGTGTGAACCGTCTCTCAGTTCTTGGAGCCATTACCTCTGTGCAACAGAAGCTCAAATTGTACACTAAAGGTATGTTTCAATTAAAAACAGATGTTTGATTGTAGGTATTTGTTTTTTTTTTGAAGTGAATGACTCAATGAATTAGACAAAGACAGCTGTTCGTTTGTTTCATTGTGTATTTTTATTTTTCAGTGTCTCCCAATGGACTTGTGATTTATTGCGGCACAATTGTGACCGAAGAAGGAAAAGAAAAAAAAGTCAATATAGACTTCGAGCCTTTTAAGCCCATTAATACATCATTGTATCTTTGCGACAACAAGGTATTCATCGTTGTGATTTGTATATTTGAATAGTAATTCATGACATACTGTAATTTGACATTGTTGTGGTTTGACAGTTCCATACTGAAGCACTCACAGCTTTACTCGCGGATGATAATAAATTCGGTTTCATTGTGATGGACGGTAACGGGGCCCTTTTCGGTACCCTTCAAGGCAATACTCGGGAAGTACTCCATAAATTCACTGTGGATTTACCCAAAAAGCACGGTAGGATGGAATTATTATTATATAGAATTATTCGTATGGTTTTAAGAGGCTACGTGACTTAATTAGGATGACGTGCCGATGTCATTGACACGGAAGGATATTAAAATGGTTAATGTCGTTTGATTGCAGGTCGTGGTGGACAGTCAGCCCTGCGTTTTGCTCGGTTGCGGATGGAGAAGCGTCATAACTACGTTCGAAAAGTTGCTGAGGTGGCTACACAGTTGTTCATCACGAATGATAAACCAAATATTGCTGGATTAATCTTGGCCGGGTCTGCGGACTTTAAGACTGAACTTAGTCAGTCGGATATGTTTGATCCCGTAAGTTATTTTTTCCTATAGATATTGTGTTTATACAGTGTTTGTGTGATTGTTTATACTAAAAGACTTCCTTATTGCCATATATAGCGGTTGCAAGCCAAAGTCATTAAACTCGTGGATGTGTCGTACGGAGGAGAAAATGGGTTTAACCAAGCAATTGAACTCGCTGCTGAATCATTGCAAAACGTTAAATTTATCCAGGAGAAAAAATTGATTGGGAAATACTTTGATGAGATCAGTCAAGACACTGGGAAGTACTGCTTTGGAGTAGAAGACACTTTGAAGGCGTTGGAGCTTGGTTCCGTTGAAACTTTGATTTGCTGGGAGAATTTGGATATTCAGCGGTACGTCTTAAAGAACCACGCCAGTGGTGAAGACAAAATTCTGCACTTGACCCCGGAACAGGAGAAGGATAAATCCCACTTCACGGAAAAGGAGGTAATTCACTTTTTTAGTGTTTTATTCGTGTTGTCGCCTGTTGAGAGATGTTTAATTATGTTCATGTAAACTGTTTTTCGTATTTCAGACAGGAGTAGAATTAGAGCTTGTTGAATGTCAACCGTTGTTGGAATGGATTGCAAATAGCTATAAGAATTATGGAGCAACCCTTGAAATCATCACTGATAAGTCTCAGGAAGGTTCCCAATTCGTCCGGGGCTTTGGTGGAATTGGAGGTAAATCAAGTTTATCACTTTTGCTTTACGGGTTTAAAATACTTTTATTGAACTCTAATTCTTTGGTAACCGAAAAAGTCATGTTTCTCGATCAAAGTGTATTAGATTTTATTTTCCAGATGCAATAAGTCAATTATTCAGGAATTAAACCAATGACGATCTTTAGGAAACGGGATTTTTCCGGTTACATGTATAAATATTATATTCATATTCCATACGATCTCAAAGTACCACGGAGCGCACTTGAATTCATATGTTATACTTTCAAAACTTTGGTTCATAACTTTTGGTTCATAACATCACAATTTAAAGCTGTGTAACGTTGAATTGAATAGTTACCACTTTTTCTTGGCTAGACAATGGAAAATGTAGGGCGAGCATTTAATGTGTGTGCAAATGTATGGTGATGGGTTTTCTCTTTTTGATTAAATATAAGTGGGTTTCTTGATGGTAGGAATGTTGCGTTACAAAGTGGATTTCCAGTCTTTGCAAGCTGATGATCCATTAGACGATGTAGACTTGGATGATTACTAAGAGAAACAGTGCAATTCAAAATGACAGAACAGTTAAACCTTCTCTGGAAAAGCGGTCGGATGATATTTATTTTCATTTCCCTATAATATCGTGTCGTGTATCTTCTGTGCTCTGTGTTGTGTCCTTGTGTCCCTTTGCCATTGTCAGTGATTCTTAATGTCCTCTTTACTGCCGTTTTTAGCATACTTCACTTCACCAACAACCCATAATGATTCCCCATTTTTTGTTTTTGTCTTAATAAACCTTCAATTAGAACTCCTAAAAATTAGGTACCCCATACCCACCTCTTTGATCTGACCCACGCCCTATATGGTCATGGTCATTGGTCACAAAAATTCCGTGTAGCCTTAATAAATGTTTACGTTTGCGTTCATTATTAACATTTTGTGATCACGATCACAATAATTTTTGCAATTTGTTTCATTTTGCTTTAAAGGGTTTGAATTTTAGTTGTATTTAATGAGATCTGTATGATTTTAATGCATGAAATATTTTTTAATTTCCGATTGTGTACTTAATGTGTTTATTTCATATATTTCATTTTTGTAGCATTTTCTTAGTTCTTGAGCTGTATGTTTGCATTTACACATTGTATTTACAATGAACTGTTGAAATTAATAGTTGGATGTGCTGTAATATCCTTGACACTGCATCGTTGATAATTGTATAGTTTAATAATGTGGGCAGTCCTTCAGATGCTAACGAATGCTTTTAATTTTTCTCTACAGGTTTACTTCGCTACAAAGTGGACTTCCAGTGTCTACAGTTGGATGATTTAGAAGAAGATTATGATATCGATGATTATTGAGCAGGATAATAGGGAGAGTGAATAGAAGGTATCAACTGTTGAAAATAAAGACACTCAGAACATAATAACATTTGTATCGTGACGTCCATCCTAGCTCCGTTGTAATTCCTATATAAGTAATACAAACTTGACTGTTATCACTTTTCTCTGTATTGGGGAAAGTAAATTCGATCTGCGTCCATTGAGCCTTCTTTCGCAAGCACTGCAAATTGTAAGTGTAAACAAATAATAATTGATGTACGCGGTTTTGCAATAAGAAAATCGTACTATACAAATACTAGAATTCCTCTTCGTGCCCGTATCCAACAAGCAGTGTTTCAGCGTCAGTGGCATCACTGCTTTTGGATACATCTTATAATACAGCTCATCAGTGCTCATTATGCGCTTCAGCTCAGGCTTTATTGTTTTCTCACTTTCGTACTACTTTACGTGTTGTCTTTTGAAAATTGAAAGTATCGTGTCCAGCAGGTCTGGTCAAGAGTCGAGACGGTAGTTGGCTGGATAGGGGCTATTGATACGTAATCTGCTCCTCACAAGGAGACATTTCTCGTGGCCTCGTAGTTAGCAAGGAGTGTGGGTGGCTTCTTCTGAATTGTACCATCCCCAGTAATAAAATAATTGGCCTACTATATACCGTAATTCGAATCCTGAATGACATTGTAACCTGAGCTCGCTCTTGTCGGTGATCCTGGACCAAATCGAAACATTTTTAATAAGACAGATAAGTGCGTCAGCGAGTCACCGTCTACCAGCTTCGGCTGGAATGAATCAGTGTTGACTCGCCGACCACAATGTTCCACTTCAAAGCATGTTCATGCGGTGAGCCACATAGATCGAGCTCAGCAGTGTGAGTTTCAGATTCAGAGCGAATCATCAGTATCAGTAAAAGTCTTGTTACTTATCATGTACGTTGTTCGTGCCATGTGTTGAAAATCGGTTTATAGTTTACTTTTGTAATGCTTAAACTGCAATTGTGTGACACGTAAAATAAAGCGTACTTAAAACTTTGAGTTTTGAATCGCGCGTTCTTTCCGCTGTAAAAAAAAAAACTATAATGCGGATGCTCAATCTCCTTTTCTTACAAAAAAGCAATAAACTGTCAGTGCTCATATCTTCTACGTTGTTATTTGCAGTGAATAATTACTCGGTCGGCACGTCTCTCTCATCACTTTAATTCTTCGTTCTCAATTCATATGCACACGCATTATTGAATTATTGACGCTTGCAACATTCATGTCTTGTCAACATTAATCCCATTTCCATTTTATATGGATTTAGCATTCATTCATATTAGCACATTCTTCAACGCTCAAAAGGCAATTGTTATTTAAAATTTCCATGATATAATTTATACTTTAACATTTAACATTTTTAACAATACCGTAACATTTTTGCATCAATCATAATTTTTCAACCATTCATACAACTACATTTTCATTTGCCAATTTCATTTGACAACTGCAACCATAATTTGAGTCATTTTTCGCAGAATGACGTTTCTCAAAGTTGTTTCGATCTATTGGCGTACATTTGTAGCTTTGGGTCTTCCAATTGCTCTGTTACCTCTCCCATTACTTTTGTACACGAAGGTAAGTTATGATTTTTGGATTCTTAGTTAAATTACCAGTTAGCGAAAACATAAACATTTGAATCCGATTTTGATGTAACGCATTAATAATTATAATATACGACATGTAAGACTGCGTCATGTGCCTATGCTGTTATCATTATGGCCGTGTTCTGGATGACAGAAGTAATTCCTATTCCTGTCACAGCACTTCTTCCATGCTTGTTTTATCCTCTTTTCGGGATTCTGAGTCCGGGTATTCCTCACTTCATATTCACTTCCAAATCTTTCACAAAGTTGATATAAGATTAATTATGAAATTTCGCGATCACATTCAGACGCCGTCACGTCGGAATACTTAAAAGAATCCATAATGGTCTTCATGGGTGGACTTCTTGTTGCGTTGGCATTTGAATATTGTCAACTACACAAGAGAATTGCCCTTCGTGTTATTTTGACTACTGGAACGAGCTTATCCATGTAATGTGAACTAAATTAATGTGCACCATAGTCATAATAGTTTGATAATTGGTTTTGGCAAATAGGCTGATGCTCGGAGTGATGCTGACAACAGCTTTCTTGTCAATGTGGATGTTCAATACCGCCACGACGGCAATGATGGTTCCTATAATTACTGCGGTTCTGGACGAGCTTCATAAAGTGGGTTTTTTGTTCTTTTACAGTGAACTACTGTTCATTTTGACGGTTTGAAGGTGTATTTGTAGTCTTCATTGTATTATACATTTTAGAGTTTGAAAGAAGTGTACGCGTCTGAGGGTACATTGAGAAATACTGTGGAAATGCATAAAAGTGAACAACATTCATTGTCAGCTCAAGAAAGAAGAAGCAGTACGCGGATGGATGTGGATACAAGAGATTGTCAATCATCCACTTTAGAAAATGACACTGGAGATACCATTGTCCTCAAAAAAGTGACTCGATACACATCCATTGAAAGTGAGCCTGTGTCAGAATGCGGATCAGTCTTGGATGAAAGTGACGAATGTAAAGATAGTAATTTGAATGACACTATGAAACGACTCAAAACAATGTTCCTTCTCTCTACGTGCTATTCGTCGAATATTGGGGGAACTGGAGTCATCACAGGGAGTGGAACAAACCTTGTGGCCCTTGAATTTCTTGGGACGTAAGTTGACAAATGTTTATGCTTTTGTCTTTTTGACACAACAATTTTGAATCGAAAAATGTATACTTCGATAATTCAGTTTGGATCCAGCTCATCACGGAGACTACGCGTCTCTCACATTTACAACATGGACAGCCTTCAGTCTTCTCCCAATGATACTTTGTATAATTATTGCATGGCTTTACTTACAAGTTGTCTTTGTTGGGGTTCCTGACAAATTCAAATTTTGGAAGTCTGAGTCGACTCCGAAGTCAAATTTGCGAAACATTTTCAATCCTGAAATAGAGTCCAAAATTAAAATAATGCTGGAATCAAAGTACAAAGAACTAGGATCCATTACTTGTCATGAAATTGGAGTTCTTCTGTGTTTCCTATTTGCTGTTCTCAGTTGGGTAACTCACGACCCAAAGTTTCTTCCAGGATGGTCATCATGGTTTCCAAACAAAGTGGGCATTTCAACTGCCACACTTCTGGTCGGTGTGCTTTTCTTCGTCATACCTCGGAACGGAGAATTTTATCGATGCCTCCTTAAAGGCGGTATAGTAAAAAATACAACATAACCATTGAAACTTGAAACATTTGATGATGAACGGATATCATTAAAAATGCATTGGTAAGTTATTGTTTCTGACAATATTCTGTCCGGTACAGACTTTTCCAAACGGATTGAACCTCTGATTGAATGGGACTTTGTTCAAAAGCGGTTCCCTTGGGGCGTCATAATACTTCTTGGCGGAGGATACGCAATGTCCAAAGGAGCCAAGGCTGCTGGCTTATCCGCATGGATTGGATCTTCCTTAACATCTCTTCAAGGTTTGCCACCTTGGGGAATTCTCCTTACTGTCATGATCATCATTGCTTTCCTCACGGAAGTCGCATCCAACACAGCCACAGCGTCAATAGTCGTTCCCATCTTGCTGGATTTGTCGCAACGACTCAATATCCATCCACTCTATTTAACACTCCCAGCCACTGTCACCTGTTCCTTTGCATTTATGCTTCCAGTGGCCACACCGCCGAATGCAATAGTCTACGCTGCGGGAGACATGAAAGTTTCGGATATGATTCGAACCGGGTTATTTATGAACTTTGCTTGTGTCATTGTTCTCTTCATCACTACAAACCTATATGGAAATTTAATCTTTCACTTTTCAGAGTATGAATACAAACCATAAAGATAAATCATTGTAATGCTTATAATTTGTACCATTTGAAACGTCAATATTGTACCACTTTATTGAACACATTTTGATGGCTATGAAATTCAGTTTAAAAAATGCGGATGCCCATAAACTTCTTGTTCAAGCTCACACTAAAGCCATGTACACAAGACAGTAACATATAACGCATTATATTTGACATGGAAAGTCGAAAAAAGAAAGTTTAAAAAAGAGTTTTTCTATAAGTGAATAAGAACAAAATGTCAGTAACTACAGGAGATTTGAACAGAATGTTTCGGTGTAAAATGTCACACAAAAGGTTCAAAATTAACGGAAATTGGTCCACATTGATTGCATCAGGGAAGGGATAGAAAAGAGTTCATTCAAAAAAAAAGAAGTGATTATATATTAACAAACAACAGTGAAAATGCCAAAGTGTCAAGGGATGTGATCCCATTTGGCGTCCGTGTAAAAGCAGACACAGTCACAATCCGGAGGTAATTCATCCTGTCTTGGCTCACATTCCCATCGGCATCCCGGCTCCTGTGGCACACGTACGAAACACCAAAATCATCATGATCACAAGTCAAACACTTTTTTTTGTTACTGTCGTAGACACATACTCCCTCATGAGATATGTGACACGTGTGTTCTTGAGATTTCATTGTCAGCTGCATCCTTCTGGATACAGATGAAGTGTCACTTTTGTCACTTGTTCAAAACGACCAGAAAAAGTGTTATGTTTGTGACGTGACATTTATAGTAATTATAGTACATGAAATCCTTATATATTCACCTTCACGCATGATGCTTTGTACTCCGCTTGACTCCGAATGCTCGTTGTGATCGACGAATGTTCAACGATTGGTCTTTCATAGTCTACGTCTTCTCCTGTTGGTTCTGGATCCATGATAATTTCAATGACCGCTTCTGAAACTCCATAATGAAGGGACAAGCAAAAAGTAAATTATCACAATCAAATTTTGTGATTCCTTAATTTTAAATTCACTGGGGCACAATGAGATTCAGCGTTTGGAATATCCTATCTGACGTCTGTATGCAGCTAAGTGTTAAGCTTATTAGTTTATTCACGTACAAATGTTAACTTACCCGGTTTCATACGATAGTAGTAACTGTCTGTTCGAGGAAAGAAATATTGATTCGGTTGAGGTGCTTGGTACTGCCAACCACTAAAAAGTACGGAACGACGAGCTTGACGTTTACATTCCACCTGTGACAATCCATTGCATGATAGCTGCAAATAACGATCAAACAGTAAATCAAATCATCCTAGCAATCATGGTTATTTGATCGTAGGCAAAATCTCATTCGTGCTCTCAAAAGTCGTTTATTTTTTTAAACAAAAACAACAATGTATAATAATAATAACTTAGAAACTGTACCAGTACGAAAAGAGCCGTCAGAACAACTACGACTTTTCCAATGCCCGTCACAGTGAAAGACATTTTTAAGAATAAGAATTCAAGAACCAAAGAATTGCTTTGTGGTTTGAACTTTTAACTAAGATACTCTTAACTTTCAATCAATGAGCAAAAGTTTTGCATGGAAAGGTTGCATGGGACGTGTCAGCGTGCCCTGCCCACTTTAGTTGTTTCGAGAAGAGATTCTCAGTCACTTCTGTCTATTTCTGGAGAGGAGGGAAGGCTTTTATACCAGAATCCTCCGAAATCTCTTCATGAAATCTTGTGTAAGAAAAAAAGAAGAAGATCTTTTCTTGTTCATGTTCCGTTGAGTGCGAAGGGTCTCTGTCCTCTCAGTCTCAATCTCATCAGACAAAAAGTGAAGTGAACTGAGGCGAAGGCGAAGGGAGTCACACATGTGTCATACAAACAACCTCAGGGGACTTTGGAGCAACATTACTTTATGTACGTTCATCGTCTTTTTCTTGTGAGGAACACGCCTTCATCTTCACATTCGACAAGATGTGAGACGCACCCGTTTATTTTCCTCGGAGAATTCGAGATGAGCAAAAGTAAACCAAGTGCTCGTCGCTTTTCCTCCTGTGAAAACGATGATGGACCATGTTCACTTCACATAAACAAATAATGTTTAAGCTCATGTTCATTCATCATCTTGTAAGAACTCGTATGTACCAAATCATAACGCCAAGTGCTAACGAAACAGAACAATAGACACTCGCACTCCACATTTTTTGATTCAACGTTGTCTATCATCAACACATCAACACCATGCATCTTTAATCAACACCATGCATCTTTTAGAGTCTCAATTGAATCATGAAGAAATGAGAGATGAAATTATCAGCATTGATGATTCAAACCTTGTTTCCCCATTTGCAAGTAATGAAAGAATATTGTACTAGAACATTCAACAGTCTTAAATATGTCATTCATTTATTACATTACATGATTAATGTTTAATATATTCGTAGGCAATGAAGTTCTCATCGCTTTGGACACTATGATGCAAAAACTAGACATACTAGAAACTTTGATACCCATCGCCAAGAAAATTTGTACAAATCAACCACAAATGGAGGAGATCATAGGATCTCAGTGCATTCAACAGATTCTTTACCTATCTCTATTTCAGCTGGTAACTAAGGAAAGGAAATTGAATTCTGTATCAGTTCGTTGGTATCTTTGATGCATTTTTTTTATTTGTATGTGAACGTGTCATCGTCGTAGACTTGTTGCGTGCGTTTGGTTGGTGTGTTTGCTTGAATACTTTTCAAAACAGAACGAGTCGACGGGACAGCTAGTAGAATAAGAAGTATTTTTTGCATGGATTGTTGAGATTGAGGGTGTAAAATTCGGTGAGGAAACTGTGTGGTCGTGCCGGAACGAGATTCAAGGAGTGGTACACTGTCAATTTGTGGTAGTCTCGGAAGCACGCACTTCCCATTCAACATTCCAATAAATATCCGCCTTACGTACAAAGATTTTTTTGAACGTTGGAAATGGGTCCATGTCACTTTCGGGAGGAAATGTGCTTGTCTGTACAGTTTGTGAGTGACACTTGGTGTTTGTCACCAAGACAAGGCTCATTATGACTCGCATCATGATAATTTGAGTCGACGGGTTCATGGGTTACGAGGCCAGTGATAAAACGTGAAGTTGAATGCACCTCCTCAGTTCTCAATGATTGAATAATGCTAGATTATCGTAGATGAATTTATAATAGTAAGTCGCATCATTAGGGGATGGAGTTCCAGTTATTCCAACCACAACGTAAAGGTCCCTAAAAACCAACGCAACGCTACGGTGTAAAATCTGCATAAATCTTGAATGGATGAGGTGCGATGAGAGCGCCCTTCACTAAGAAAAGCCATGATCACGAGATTGTCAAAATGATCGCTTTGGATTTGGAATTCCTGGGTGAAAATGAGACACGACCCATAAGAGCAAAATGGGTTGAAAACCCATTCAAGTTCCCGCTGAGTGGGTTTTGGGTTTTCTATATTTGTCAAACGTTGTTATTGCGACAGTGTTATTCATTGCTGCTTTCCAGCAGAACTACTACTGAATTTCCATCGTATTTCATTTTTCTCACAGGCTTGGCTGGGTTCCAGACGAAGAACGTCTCTTTCTTCGGGTTCCACTGATGTTGGCGTCTCTCCAGTAGTAGAGACTCCCAAAGCTTTTTCTCCAGATGCCGATGCACAGGATGGACCATCAACTTCCAAACACGTTCATATTCCACTGGACCATCATGCTTCCAGTAATAAGGAAATGCCGAGAGCCTTATATGAAACTATGCTCAATGAACTGTTGAATGATATGACAGAAATTCGATTTTGGAGAGAAATATTCACAAGTTCAACTGGGAATGAGGATACAAAGATTGAGCTTAGCCAAAGACGAAACCAGTTGAAAATCGCTTTAGATGGGAGTTGCAAGTACTCGGAAGTGGTCAGAAAAGCAGTGAAGGATAAGGATGCAAAAGGGATTCTCTGCATTCTTTCATTAATTGAAACATATGAAATGAGCAGGAATGAAATGGCTACAGTTGAAGCGTCTTCATCCACTTCATCGTCCTCAGCGTCTTTGTCACCGTCAAAATCTCTGTCCTCATGGCACGGCAAATCTTTTACATCAAGTGTGCTACATTCAGAACATTCCAGTGAATCCTTGTCTGTGATGGATCCGTCGGCGAGTTTCTATCTGGATCAGATTCTCCCAGAAGATGCAACCGGAAGTGAAGATGATTTGACAACGGTACGAGAACAGAGGAGCGATTCGCACAGGAGACGCGTTACATTGGATACTGTAGGAAGCAGTGAAGATGAGTTGTTGAGTGGCAGTGATGCATTTCCGACTACCCAAATTGTCAGAATTCCTTTGAAGGATCACAGCCGTAGTCTGTCACGTGCCACGATTTCTTCATCGGAGCTACCTCACTTTTTATCTCAGGAAATGAGAATGCCAGAAGATCTTGTTTCCCTCATGCCGAACGACAGAGCACTGACGTTTATGACGAGACTCATCTCTGCTGCAATTTATGAGCTGGAGCATCATTCTTTCCAACTATCTCCTGCTATTGACATGATCGACGAAGTTTTAGCATATGACCCATCACTAGTAGAGCTCGGGTCAAATCAAGATCATTTGAAGCATCGCATTCAAGAAGGATACGCACAGTTACTAGAGATGTCTGAGATCAATGAACCTGTCTTGAAACTAGTAGAGTCTGTTCAAGAAGAGCTCAAATTGCGAAAGGACACAGTTTCCATCTCCGAGCACAAACAACTGTTTCAGTCTTTAATAAATCTCATGATGGAAAGATTGACAGCTTCACAGGAAGAAGAAATCCTGAAGAAATCACGTTTACGAAACATTAGGCAGAATCTTGAAACAACGACTACTGAAATACAGCGTTGGAAGGTTGGTTTTTTTGTGTTATATGTATTGAAAAAGTCCAAATTGAGTACAAGATTTTGCAGATTTGTGCACACTTTCCAGCCGAATTTTGTTTTGTTTCTTCTTCAGAAATTAGCGATGCCTATGTCAAAAAAACAAAGCCCGAAACTCCTTGAGTACACGACAAAAATTGAAACTTTGCAAACAAAACTGGGATGCATGACCGTTAAAAATTTCAATAAGTTGCAGGAAGTCACGTAAGAATAACAAAGAAGGCCCATAGTTACAAAATATCCCTACGCTTTTTCAAATGAATCATTTTCTCAAATTCAACAGTCAAAAGGCCATGGAAGATCGACAAACAAAATGGACCGAATTGAAAATTCGCATGACACAAATCATGGATGACCAAGCGTGTGACCCATGAAACTCAAGAAGAATTGTTGCTCAAACATTCCATGAACCAAGTTTCCCTTCGGCAAAAACGGTTTGGGAATCAAACCTACATAATAGATAATAGTGCTTCAACTAATGATGTAATGATTGATAACGACATATTTTTGCTTGCACAGACAAAGCCTTGAGAATGATTTGGAGAAAGCCATCGATACTTTCGACACGACCATGAACAGTCGACAAGATGTATTGGACAACTTGGACAAAGACGAAGGAGAAGTTCGGAAACAAATCAAAACGGTACAAACTCGGTTTCGCATCGTGGAAGAAAATTACGATGAAATGCAATTGGCCCTACGTCTTAGAGCTATTTTGAAAAGAGTTGAACAAGCCGATGTTAACAGAAGGCATAAGGCGGCTCAACGTATCCAGGTATTTCCACAAGACATTATCCATTACGCATGTCGTGTCCACATGTCTGTTCACAATTATGTTTTGCACGCAAATAAATATTACACTCGACTCGGTATATACAGGAAGCTTGGCGAAAATACAAGATTGCAAAATCGAAAAAGAAGCGACGGAGGAAGAAGAAAAGTACAACGCCAGCATCCGCCGCCACAACAAGCAGTGGTGGACAGTCCAAAACGCTTTCAGTACTTTCGGGTCATTCGGGGTCATCCAGTCAGTCGAGGAGAACGTCTAATCTGGAACCACCTGCACCCACTAATTAGTTTCGTTATACATTTATACATTAGTAATTTATTGTTATATTTTTGTTGCATAGAGTTCTCATCAAGGGAAGACTTGAGGAATTATCATACTATAATTATCATACTGCTTCAGATGAATCGATTCATGTTATTCATGTATAACTCCAATAATTAATTATGAGTGAAATACATTAAATCTATGGAAGCTGAACTCGTATTCTGGGTCATCAAGAGACAATGAATACTTTCGGTCATCGTGTCATACTGTCAACTGCCATCAAGTCATAAATTCCCAAATGAGAACTTGAAAGTCAAAAGATTCCTATGAGTGTTTAACGTTTGATGGTTTAGTGAAGATTGCCACCATTGGTACGACGTCGGCGAAAATTGATTCTGCTTATGTAGAAACGAATATAGATTAACATAATGCTTAATTTAGTAAAAATGAAAAATAAAAAACAATTTTATTTCAGAATTGTGTATTTTGTGTGCTGATTGAGATTGGCCCTTTTTGGCGAGCCTTTCGTAGTCACGGCCACGGCGGTTCGAGGTTTGGCATGCGAAGGCAGGTGCACGTGCAGGTTGTTGAACTCTCAGCTCACTCTCACTCTCATCTCAAGCAAGGGTCAGACATTGTCAGATCCAACCTTCCTCGTGACTTGTAGTTTTCCGTTTTATTGTTGCTTGTCAGTTGTCACTGTATCTGTCTGCTTGTCGGTGTGTGGTTGTCTCAGGTAATTGAGTTAAGTTGATTATTTAATATTTTATTTTTATTATTTTATTATATATTCTTCACATGTTTAAATGGATACAGCCAACTTTTAGCATTGTTGCTTAATTCCATTTTCTTTTTCATTGCACGGTTTTTTTAAAATATTGTGTCCTGACTAGCTTTTGAATGCTTCAATTATAGTGATTTATTTTGTCTGGCCTTTTCCGTACTCGAGTCCTTATTTTGACTTGTGTTTTCTATACTTAAAAAAGTTATTAGGTCAGGGATCAAGGTTATTAGTTATTACTTTACTTTCGTGGGTTTGTAAAGTGTTACGTATAATAAGCTAATTTCTAATTTTTGATTGTTTATACTTATTTAGCTGCGTGTAGTAACATTTGATACATTTGTCATCCGGAAATTGGAAGTGTAACTTGTGACCATCATGCAGAGAGTAGTTCGGAATTATCGGAAAAGGGAGCAAACACGGACGAGTGTGGCGTTACTTGACGATGTAGTTCGCAGTTTTCGGGTGGCAAAAGTACACCGTGTGAATTCCAAGCGAATCAACCACATGGATTTCGCACCTAGTGGTGACCTTCTCATCTCCTCGGCAGATGATGATCAAATTGTCCTCTATGACTGCATAAGGGGAATGTAAGTTGTTCAAAAAGCACAGTTTTGTGTTCGGGATCATGTGAGCATGTGACAAGTGTTGAAAATAATTTTATTTGCGATTTTTAGTAAAAGAGGAACGATAAACAGCAAGAAGTACGGAGCAGAGTTGGTTCAGTTCGCTGATACCAAGGACACTGCGATCCATAGTTGTAACAAGGTTGATGGTATGTATTTTTGTGTTTGAACTGTGCTACAATGCCAATGCTGTTGCATTTTTAACAATAATTCTAAAATTTAAATGGTTACTAATGATAATGACTTTTTAGATAATATACGTTATCTGTCCTTGCACAACAATGAATATCTGCGTTACTTCCATGGTCATACGAAAAAGTACGTATGAGATTGTGAAACAAGTCAATACTCTTCGAATATTTATTTACTAAAGGATTATTTGATCATCAATTATTTCATTTCCTTTAGAGTAACGACACTAAGCATGTCACCAACTGATATTACATTCCTCTCTGGTGCGGCTGATAATACCCTCCGGTTTTGGGACCTTCGTTCAGAATATTGTCAAGGTTTGGTGAATCTCCCTGGGAAAATTGTTGCTGGATATGATCCTGATGGTCTAATATTTGCGGCTGGTCTTAACAACGAGGCCCTGGAACTGTTTGACATAAGAGGGATCGATAAGGTAAGTAACAGCCAGAGTACTTTGATTTTCTCTGACAACAGTTTTTAAAAATGTGATCAACGGGTAATTAAAATTTTAATATTTACAATTTCCTTCCTTTGTGCAGGGTCCATTTGCAAAGTTTAGATTTTTCCACGAGGAGAATATGCAGATTGATGAATGGTCGTCAATCAAATTCAGCCCAGATGGCAAATTGATCATGATTTGCGATCACAGCTCTACGATTCTACTAGTGGATGCTTTCCATGGGACCTTGTTGCATACTTTTAGTGTACGTTTGTTTACTTTCAAGAAAAAGTCTTTATTGAAACGTGTCGTGTTTACGTTCATTTTTAATTATCGTATAGGCGTTTCATAACAAACACATAGCAATGGAAGCATCCTTCAGCCCGGACTCTCAATATGTGTTCGCTGGATCTACGGACGGCAAGATCCATGTCTGGAATGCAGTGAGTGGGTTCAAGGTAAAGAAAAGAGTTTCATTGACCCAACTATAAAATTGATACAGTAGTATTGAACATTCGTTTAAAATAATATCTTCCGTTAGGTTTGCGTTTTCAGGGGAGATCATTACGGACCCGCACGATGTGTTAAGTTCAATCCCAAGTATCTGATGATGGCTACTGCCTGCACTAATATGGTAAATAATACTCATACTACGATGTGACTTCGTCATTCACTTCTATTCATTTTCATGTCGTTAATGGTATTGATATTTTTGCATTTCTAGGCATTTTGGTTGCCGTCTCAGGAGGTCTCGAATGATGTTATAAATCGTTTTTAAGATCTCTCATACGGAACAAAATTAAGTCTTTCTTAACACGATATCTATACAAAATTAAGGCAGGTGTAGGCTGTGGTGTTGTATGGTTCCTTAAATTGTTGAAATGTTAAGAGTTTGCTTGTTGATTTGACCGTATAATGGAATGTAAATTATGTATGAAGTATGTAAATTCGATGCTTAATTAAATCAAACAAAAAGCTGTATAAAATATTCTTTGTCAATTGGATAAACCACTATTAATATTTTTTATACTCAATAATGCATAATGTTCACTTTTCTTGCTCTTATTTCACGTAAGTACTACAAAGACATGGGTGATTTTTAAATGTTTTAAACAAGAGTTAGGTATATCCAAACCAATGCCAATAATTAGTTTTCGATAAACTAAAAATTTCGCAAACTGATATTTTGATGTCAGTACAGCCTGAGTTTTTTGACATCTTTTAGTCATTAGTTAGTCACAGACTGGATTGTCTTTACTTACAATAAATAAACGTAATGTCGTGCGTGATGCGTGAGAACGGGAGAAGCTGTGGTCACTTCTCTGAGTGTCCTGGCAGTCCTAGTCCTAGTCCTGAGTCACCCCGGACCCTTTGTTCCGTCTTTGTCTCATGCTGACTCTGGAGCCCTTTCCAAGAACATCAACTTAATCGTCTTTCCCCCTGGCCCTGTACGCTGTGCATCATTTGTAAAGTGGATGGGAGTTGAATTATTATGTATAAATAATGATAATTAGTTCAATTGCTCCGACTCATACCGTATTTGCTCTATTAAAAACCCAGGGTCACTAGCCATTCTGACCTCCTGAAGACTGGGTCACAAATGGAGAGTGGGTTCGTATCAGAAGCTGGGTGTTTAATAGAGCAAATACGGTATTTGTACCTTTGGAGGCTATGACGTACTTCCAATGGACAATGCACGGTAGACGGCATAGTTTCAAAGTACCCCGTAGATGACATCCGGTTTTACCATTCATTACCATTACCAAGCTTGTCACTGTCATTCGCTATTCTCCCGCATCTCTGTCCGTTGTTGTTTCCCGTTCACAAAGTCTCAGTTTTTCCTGACCGAAAGCAAAAGGTCAAAAAATGCGCCCGTACACATTGTATTTTTCTCAAAAAATGTATAACGTCTTAAATGTTATTTTTCGCCATTGGACTCGACGAGTCTCAGTGTCTGCAACGGGGATATTTGGCATTTTCTGTGGTATTCGCCAAAATGAACTGTATCCGTACCGTGTTAAACATGCTTCGTAAAGATGATCCAACCATCTTAAAGAATGCGATAAAAGATGATTAAGTTGATGACCTTAATTATTTTATTGTTGTATTAAAATAAATCATTAACTCACGAACTCCTCGTTCTCATCCTATCCCAACAAGCCACGTAATGTACAAAAGATGTAAACGCAAAACGCAACCTCACTTCCT
>JABASF010001914.1:0-18218 GCA_019776145.1 Harlomillsia oculata
GTCGGGTCGGACGTGCTGGCCGAGTTCGACTATTCCGAACTTTACGCCCCCGTCGATCTCGGCATCGGCCATTGCCGCATCTCGGTCGCCGAACCCGCCGCCATGGCCGCGACCGACGATCCGCGCGGCTGGAGCCACGTGCGCGTCGCGACCAAATATCCGCACATCACCGCCGCCCATTTCGCCAATCGGGGCGTGCAGGCGGAATGCGTCAAGCTGAACGGCGCGATGGAGCTGGCGCCGACGCTGGGTCTCGCCCCACGCATCGTCGACCTCGTCTCCTCGGGCCGCACGCTCAAGGAAAACGGCCTCGTCGAAGTGGAGGTGATCGCCGAGGTCACCAGCCGCCTGATCGTCAACCGCGCCGCGATGAAGACCCGCGCCGAAGTCGTGCCGCTGGTCGAGGCATTTCGCCGCGCCGTGGCGGAGGGCGCCAAGTGATCCACCTCGACACCCGCGACGCCGGATTCGCCGACGCTTTCACTGCTTTGGTCGACGGTCGCCGCGAAGCCGCCGCCGATGTCGCCCGCGACGTTGCGACGATCATCCGCGCTGTCCGCGACGATGGCGAAGCGGCGATCCGCGCCTTCACGCAAAAGCTCGACCGCCACGACTTGGCGGAGACCGGCTGGCGCATCGAACCCGCCACCTGCGCCGCGGCGTATGAGGCGCTCGACCCGCAGCTGCGCGACGCGCTCGACCTCGCCGCGACCCGCATCCGCGCCTATCACGAACGCCAGAAGCCGACCGACACCGATTATGTCGACGAGGCCGGCGTCCGCCTCGGCGCGCGCTGGCGCGGCGTCGATGCCGCAGGCATCTACGTCCCCGGCGGTCGCGCGGCGTACCCCTCGTCGCTGCTGATGAACGCCATCCCCGCCAAGGTCGCCGGCGTCGAGCGGCTGGTGATGGTCACCCCCACCCCCGATGGCGAGATCAACCCGCTCGTCCTCGCCGCCGCGCACCTGGCCGGCGTCGATGAAGTGTGGCGCATCGGCGGCGCGCAGGCGATCGCCGCGCTCGCTTATGGCGCAGGCCGCATCGCGCCGGTCGACGTCGTCACCGGCCCCGGCAACGCCTGGGTCGCCGAGGCCAAGCGCCAGGTCTATGGCGTCGTCGGCATCGACATGGTCGCCGGCCCCAGCGAGATCGTCGTCGTCGCCGACGCCAAGAACGATCCGCAATGGACCGCCGCCGACCTGTTGAGCCAGGCCGAGCACGACACCACCACGCAGTCGATCCTGTTCACCGACGACGCCGACTATGCGCAGGCCGTGGCGCGGGCAGTGGACGAGGAACTGGCCATCCTCCCCACCGCCGCGGTCGCGCGCGCCGCATGGGACGCCAACGGCGCGATCATCGTCGTCGACAGCCTCGAGGCCGCCTGCCCGCTGGTCGACCGCCTTGCCCCCGAACACCTCCAGCTCGCCGTCGATAACCCGCAGGCGCTGTTCGATAAGGTGCGCCACGCCGGCAGCGTCTTCCTCGGCCGCCACACGCCCGAAGCGATTGGCGATTACGTCGCCGGCCCCAACCACGTCCTCCCCACCGGCCGCCGCGCCCGCTTCGCCAGCGGCCTGTCGGTTCTCGACTTCATGAAGCGCACCAGCTTCCTGGGGCTGGACGAAGCCGCACTCGCCACGCTCGGCCCCGCGACGGTCGCCCTCGCCCATGCCGAGGGCCTGCCCGCCCACGCGCGCTCGGTAGCGCTGCGGCTGCGGCTCAATCGGTAGAGCGGGGGGACGCCCTGCTCACCGATGTGGTCAACGACGCCGTTGAGTGGATCGACGATCGCTTCGGGCGGAGAGCAGCTTGGTGCGCCGCGGTCATCGGAGTGCTGATGTTGACGGTCGGCACCCTGACCGTCGGCTACCTCCTGTTCGGCTAAGCCCAATCGACATTCGCATTAAATCAATCCCTCCCCGCCAGGGGGCATCCGGCATCGTCTGCGAATTTGATCGCGAGCTCAAACGACTAAGCCCTACGACGGCATCAACCACCCCCAGCAACAAAACTTAATATACATCAATTTCAGCTACTTACATTTAAGTTGCTGAAACAACGCATCTTTGTGCCGCGACGGACGTATCTCCGCCGCACCCGCCCCAGGGTGACCAGACAAAGGATGCCTCAGATGACCCGCTTCCAGTTCCGCGGCGCGATCGCCGCCGTCGCCCTGCTCGCCGCCGGTCCGGCGATGTCCGCCGCCAAGAACCCGATGGTCGGCGGCGCCGCGATGTACCCGACCAAGACGATCGTCGAAAACGCCTCGACTGCCAACAACCTGACCACGCTGGTCGCCGCAGTGAAGGCCGCCGGCCTCGTTGACACGCTGTCGGGCCCCGGCCCCTTCACCGTCTTCGCGCCGACCGACGCTGCATTCAAGAAACTGCCCGCCGGCACCGTCGACACGCTGGTGAAGCCCGAGAACAAGGCGCAGCTGACCAACATCCTGACCTATCATGTCGTCGCCGGCACGATGACGTCGAAGCAGATCGCCGCCGCGATCAAGGCCGGCGGCGGCAAGGCGACGCTCACCACCGTGCAGGGCGAACCGCTGACCGCGACGATGATGGGCGGCCGCCTCACGCTCACTGACGCCAAGGGCGGCATGAGCCACGTCAGCACCAAGGACGTGATGCAGTCGAACGGCGTCGTCCACGTCATCGACACCGTGTTGATGCCGTAAAGGACTGGCGGGGCCGGCCCGTGCCGGGTCGGCCCCACATCCGCCCGCACACCAAGGGGTGACGGACGCCGCGTACGCCACTACATGCCCGCACGATGTCCCGTACCACCAACCGTACCCAGGCGCGCGCCGCCGCCCGTCTCGCCGCCGTTCAGGCGCTCTACCAGCATGAGATGGAGAGCACGCCGGTGCCCGCATTGCTCCACGAATTCCACAACCACCGCCTCGGCGCGACGATCGAGGACGCGGAATATGCCGAGGCCGACGTCGATTTCTTCGACGATCTGGTCAAGGGCACCACCGCGCGCGCGGGCGAGATCGACCTCGCGATCGAAAAGAAGCTCGCCAGCGGCTGGACGCTCGCCCGCCTCGACAAGCCGATGAAGGCGCTGCTGCGCGCCGGCACCTACGAACTGATGGCGCGCAAGGACGTGCCGGTCGGCGCGACGATCAGCGAATATGTCGACGTCGCCCACGCCTTTTACGAACGCCGCGAATCGGGCTTCGTCAACGGCCTGCTCGACGCCATCGCCAAGGACGTCCGCTAACCCAAAGTCCTCCCCCACCAGGGGGAGGTGGCACCGCGCAGCGGTGACGGAGGGGGAGGACACGGCAAGCCCGATCATCGCGCGGCGCCGCCGCCCTCCCCCTCCACCCTTCGGCTGACGCCGAACGGTCCCCCTCCCCCTTGCGGGGGAGGACCGATGCAGGCTCTTTCTTCCCCGTATGACCGAAGCCGACTTCCTCGCCGCCCTGCGCGCCCTCCCGCTCCACCCCGCCGCGCGCGGGCTGCGCGACGACAGCGCCCGCCTGACGCGCGCTCCCCTCGTCGTCACCACCGACACCTTGGTCGAGGGCGTCCACTTCCTCCCCACCGACACCCCCCAGGACGTCGCGTGGAAGCTCGTCGCGACCAACCTGTCCGATATCGCGGGCAAGGGCGGCAAGCCCGACGGCATCCTCTTGAACTACCCTCTCACCGACGACGCGTGGGACCGCGCCTTCCTCGAAGGCCTCGCCGACGTGCTGACCGCGTGCGACGCGCAGATCCTCGGCGGCGACACCGTCCGCCTGCCGCCCGGCGCGCCGCGGGTCCTCACCGTCACCGCCTTCGGCTGCGACACCCCCGCCCCCCCGCGCGGCGGCGCCGGCGAGAATGACGCGCTCTGGGTGACGGGCACGATCGGCGACGCCGGCGCCGGCCTCGCCATCGCGCAGGGCCAGCCCGGCCCCGCCGCGCTCGCCGCCCGCTACCGCCGCCCGACGCCGCGCCTGGCGGAAGGCCGCATCCTCGCGCGCCTCGCGCATGCGATGATGGACGTCAGCGACGGCCTGCTGATCGACGCCACGCGCATGGGTGCGGCGAGCAACCTCGCCGTGATCCTCGACCTCGCCGCCATCCCACTGTCGCCCGCCTACATCGCCCACGCCGGCGATGACCGCGCCGCCCGCCTGACGGCCGCCAGCGCCGGCGACGACTACGAACTCCTCTTCGCCATGCCGGCCAACGTCGTGCCCCCCGTGGCCGCCACCCACATCGGCCGCTTCGCCAGCGGCGAAGGCCTGCACCTGTTCGACGGGGCGGACGCGATCCCCCTCCCCGCTCGCCTAGGTTTCCAACACTAACCCGAACACCCCGTCCTCCACGCCGCGAGGCTCGAAACGCCCGCCCCACCCACTCCGTCACCCCGGACTCGTTCCGGGGTCCACCAAGCCGCCAGGGAACGGCAAGAGGCTCCAGCCAACCCCCTCGCCGCAGAGTGGACCCCGGACCAAGTCCGGGGTGACGGCGCGCAAGCGGAAGCGGCACCCGCCCCACACACCCCAACCCACCGCAACCCACAACCGCTTGCACTCCCCCCGCCGCCGCCATAGCCTCACCCGCAGCGCGCCAGACCGGGGGACATCGGCCGGCGACGTCAACAGGAGAAGGATTTGCGCGAATGACCACGGTCGCCCTCGCCATCCTCTGCGGCGTCATCGCCGTGGTCTATGGCTTCGTCACCAGCCAACAGGTGCTCCACGCCTCTCCGGGCGACGCCCGGATGCAGGACATCGCCGCCGCCATCCAGGAAGGCGCTAAGGCCTATCTCGGCCGCCAGTACACCACCATCGCGATCGTCGGCGTCATCGTCGCCGCGATCCTGTTCCTGACGCTCAACGCGGTCTCCACCATCGGCTTCGTCGTCGGCGCGGTGCTGTCGGGCGTCGCGGGCTATGTCGGCATGAACATCTCGGTGCGCGCCAACGTCCGCACCGCAGAGGCCGCGCGTACCTCGCTGCAGGGCGGCCTCACCATGGCGTTCCGCTCGGGCGCGGTCACCGGCATGCTCGTCGCAGGGCTCGGCCTGCTCGCGATCAGCACCTTCTTCTGGTATCTCACCGGCCCCGCCGGCCACGCCCCCAACGACCGCGTCATCGTCGAGGCGCTGACCGCGCTCGCGTTCGGCGCATCGCTCATCTCGATCTTCGCGCGCCTCGGCGGCGGCATCTTCACCAAGGCGGCGGACGTCGGCGCCGACCTCGTCGGCAAGGTCGAGGCCGGCATTCCGGAGGACGATCCCCGCAACCCCGCGGTCATCGCCGACAACGTCGGTGATAACGTCGGCGACTGCGCGGGCATGGCCGCCGATCTGTTCGAAACCTATGTCGTCACGCTGGGCGTCACGATGATCTCGATCGCCCTGCTCATCCGCGCCGACGCCGCCGAACTGATGCGCCTGATGAGCCTCCCGCTCATCGTCGGCGGCGTGTGCATCGTCACCTCGATCATCGGCACGTACATGGTCCGCCTCGGCCCAGTGAGAAACGGCAAGGGCGGCACGATCATGGGCGCGCTGTACAAGGGCTTCTGGACCAGCGCCCTGCTGTCGATCCCCGCCACCTACCTCGCCGCGCGCTATGTGCTCGGCGACCTCAACCGCACGATCGGCAGCGCCGGCTTCCTCGATGCCGTGTCCGACGACCTCACCACCGGCTTTGACGCCCCCCGCGCCGCCGCCGCGACCGCGCAGGCGTTCACCGGCATGGACCTGGTCTGGTGCATGGTCATCGGCCTCGCCGTCACCGGCCTGATCGTCTGGATCACTGAATATTACACCGGCACCAACTATCGCCCGGTGAAATCGATCGCCGCCGCCAGCCAGACCGGCCACGGCACCAACGTCATCCAGGGCCTCGCGATCAGCCTGGAGGCGACCGCGCTGCCGACGATCGTCATCGTCATCGCGGTCATCGCCACCTACAAGCTCGCCGGCATCATCGGCATCGCCTTCGCCGCCACCGCGATGCTCGCGCTCGCCGGCATGGTCGTGGCCTTGGACGCCTATGGCCCCGTCACCGACAATGCCGGCGGCATCGCCGAGATGGCGGGCCTGCCCGACGACGTCCGCACCCGCACCGACGCGCTCGACGCGGTCGGCAACACCACCAAGGCGGTGACCAAGGGCTATGCGATCGGCTCCGCCGGCCTCGCCGCGCTGGTGCTGTTCGGCGCCTATACCACCGACCTCGCCACCTACTTCCCCGAGGTGAGCGTCGATTTCAGCCTGTCCAACCCGTACGTCATCGTCGGGCTGCTGCTGGGCGCACTGCTTCCCTACCTCTTCGGCGCGTTCGGCATGACCGCGGTCGGCCGCGCAGCGGGCGCCGTGGTGGAGGAAGTCCGCGGCCAGTTCCGCGACAATCCCGGCATCATGGAAGGCACCAGCCGCCCGAACTACGGCCGCACCGTCGACCTCGTCACAAGAGCCGCGATCAAGGAAATGATCGTCCCCAGCCTACTCCCGGTACTGTCCCCGGTCGCGCTCTACTTCATCATCCGCACCGTCGCCGGCCAGGCGCAGGGCTTCGCATCGCTGGGCGCGATGCTGCTCGGCGTCATCGTCTCCGGCCTGTTCGTCGCGCTGTCGATGACCAGCGGCGGCGGCGCGTGGGACAATGCCAAGAAGTATATCGAAGACGGCAATTACGGCGGCAAAGGCTCCGAAGCCCACAAGGCCGCCGTCACGGGCGACACCGTCGGCGATCCGTACAAGGACACCGCCGGCCCCGCGGTCAACCCGATGATTAAGATCACGAATATCGTCGCGCTCTTGTTGCTGGCAGCCCTGGCTGCCGGCAACGGCTAAGAGAGCGCGACCGGCCGGCGGACGGGCGGGAGCACCTCCCGCCCGATCCGTCCTACGTCACGGGGAGTGGAAGGCGAACGATGCCCCGCATCGTTCAGATCATGCCGGGGGCATGATCGACCTTCCACTCTCCCGTGACGTCCGCCCGCGTCCTGCCACCAATTGACGGCCGCATCGGCCCTGTTACCCTCCCGACCTTACCGGGGGAGTTGTCACGCCATGGTCCATCGCCGCGTCCTGTCGCTCGCCATCGTCCTGTACGCCACCGCCACCCCCGCCCACACCGCCCCCAAGTCGGGCGCGATCACCCTGCTACCACCCTACGAAACCGCGACGCCGAAGGCAGGATCGCTCGCCGATATCCGGCTCAAATCGCTCGCCCGCATCGATCCCGCCCATCCACTGGCCGGCGACCCCAACCCGCAAACGTTCAGCCTGTTCGGCCGCGAAGACCTGATCGCCGCCAGCAGCGACGATTATCGCCCCACCCATTGCACGCCCGCCAAGGACACCACCGACCCGGTTCAGGCGATCATCCAGGCCGCGCGCAAGACATCGATCGTCATCATCAACGAAAGCCACGAACGCTCGGAGCATCGCGGCTTCACGACGGCAATACTCACCCCCTTGCATGCCGAGGGCTATACGACGCTGGCGATGGAGGCGCTCTCCAACCCGCAACCGGATACGCCGCCGAAATTCTATTCGCCCTTCCTGCGCGAACCCGGCCTTCCGTATCTCACGGACGACGATGGCTTTTACCTGGGCGAAGCCGCCTTCGGCCGGCTGGGCCGCACGGCGAAGCGGCTGGGCTACGCGCTCGTCCCCTACGAAGCGCATTACGATCCCGCCACCGCCAAACTCTCCCAAAAGGAACGGATCGGCATCCGGGAGGAAGGGCAGGCGAACACGCTCGCCGCCTGGGTCGCCGCGCATCCCGGCGCCAAGCTGCTCGTCCATGTCGGCTATCACCATGCGATCGAGGTCCCCACTGCCGACGGCCTGCGCTGGATGGCGACGCGGCTCAAGGCCAAGACCGGGATCGACCCGCTCACCATCTCGCAGACCACCTGCCACGGCGGCGGTAGCACCACCCGCCTCGCCGCCTTGCCCGCCGACGAACCGCCCGGCACCTTCGACCTCGTCGTGGATCACCCCACCGCCCGCTTCGTCCGCGGCCGCCCGGCGTGGCGGATCGCCGCCGGCGACACGCCCGTCAGCATCCCCGCCCAGCTTCGCCCCACCACGGGCTGGCGCGTCATCGAAGCCCGTCCCGACGGCGAACCGCCCGTCTCCGTCCCGATGGACCGCGTCGCGATCCGGCCGGGCGAAGACGTCGCGCTGATGCTGCCCCCCGGCCGCTACCGGATCCGCGCAGTCGACGTGGCGTACGCGCCCGCGCCCCGCGCGGATTGACGCGACACCAACCTGCGTTAGTCTCCCGTCACTGGCCTTGGGGAAGGCCGCCGGGGGGATGTCCATGCTTCGTACCTGCGCGCTGTCGCTCGCCACCGCTCTGTTCGCCACCACCGCCATCGCGCAGACGCCGCCCGCCACGACGCCCGCCGCACCCCCCGCCGCAGACGCCCCCATCCCCGCCGCGGTTTTTGCCCAGCTGCCCAGGTTCGAATCCCCCCGCCTGTCGCCCGACGGCACGCGCATCGCCGCGAAGATGGCGATCGATGGCGTCCAGAGCCTCGTCGTCATGCCGCTGTTCGACGGCAAGCCCGCCGCGTTGAAGGTCGGCGAGAATATGGACATCAACTGGTGGCGCTGGGTCGGTGATAAGTGGCTCGTCGCCGGCATCGGCAGCCAGTCGCACCTCGGCGGGGAGGATATCTACATCACCCGCATGGTCGGCCTCAGCGCCGATCTGAAGACGCTCAACCGGATCGACTGGAGCAATTCGGGCATCCGCGCCGACGACCTGCTCTGGTCGGCCAAGGACGGCAGCCCGCGCATCCTGTTCGCACGCTCGACCGGGATCGACACGATGGCGGATATCTATCCGTCCGTGTGGGACGCCGACGTCTCGACCGGCAAGGTCCGTCGCGTCGCCGCCAGCCAGCCCGACGTATGGGACTGGTATGCCGACGGCGCGGGCACGCTGCGCATGGGCATCCGCTACATTGACGACACCGGCCGCGGCGCGCTGCTGTATCGCGGCTCCAACGCCGAATCCTTCCGCACCATTGCGCGCAGCGATTCGCGCAAGGAGCAGAGCTTCATCGTCCCCACCACCTTCCGCGCCGACGGCACCGCGCTTGCAACCAGCGACAGCGGCGGCCGCGACGCGCTGTACGAGGTCTCGCTGCCCGATCTGACGCTCGGCAAGAAGGTGTATGACCACCCCGGCTACGACATCGACGGCGTGGTCGAAAACCGCGACGGCAACGACGTGCTGGGGATCAGCGTCACCGACACGTTCGACCATATCGTCTGGCTCGATCCCGCCCTGAAGCGGATCCAGGCCGCCGCCGACGCCGCGGTCGGCAATCGCCGCGCGCGCATCGTCTCGCGCAGCGCCAGCGGTTCGCAGATGCTGGTCGAGGTCGGCAGCCCCTCGCAGGCCGGCGCGCTCTATTACTGGGATCTCGGCAGCGACCGCATGCAGCGCTACGCCTTCCAGAACGACACGCTCGCCGGGCGCAGCCTGTCGCCGGTCAAGACCGTCCATTACACCGCGCGCGACGGCACGGCGATCGAGGCGATCCTGACGCTCCCCCGCCATCGCCCGAACGCGAAGAACCTGCCGCTGGTCGTCCTGCCCCACGGCGGCCCGATCGCACGCGACAGCGAAGGCTGGGACTGGTGGGTCCAGTATCTCGCCGAACAGGGCTATGCCGTCATCCAGCCCAATTACCGCGGCTCGTCCGGCTATGGCACCGCCTTCGTCAAGGCGGGCGAAGGCGAATGGGGTCTCAAGATGCAGGACGACCTCAACGATGCGATCACCTTTCTGGCGAAAGAGGGCATTGCCGATCCCAAACGCGTCTGCATCGCCGGCGCGTCGTATGGCGGCTATGCCGCGCTCCGCGCCGCGCAGCGCGACGGCGCGCTGTATCGCTGCGCCATCTCCTATGCCGGCGTATCGGACCTTGCCGGCATCAAGAAATACGATGCGCAATTCCTCAACGGCAAGACGCTGGGCCGCTACTGGACCAAGCGCGCGACCGACCTGCACGCCGTCTCCCCCCGCTTCGGCGCCGATCAGGTGACGATCCCCGTCCTGCTGCTGCACGGCAAGGCCGACAAGCGCGTGCCGGTCAAACAATCCCGTCAGATGGCCGATGCGCTGAAATCCGCCGGCAAGCCCTATCAATATATCGAGCAGCCGCTGGGCGATCACCATTTCACCCGCAGCCAGGACCGGCTGGAATTCCTGACCGCAATGGGCGCGTTCCTGGCGAAGTACAATCCGGCGTGAGGGGGATTGCCGCACCCGATCGGCTGCACCCGGCCATCGCCGCGCGTGTGACGAGGGTCGATTAACCCGCGGCGGGTGATTTGTCGTCGTCTTCCCGCGGCTTCGCTCGCGCGACGCGGCAAATATTAACCCCGTTTTGACTGATCTCGATCAATTTGGGTGGATGGGAGAGACAGTCCGCACCGCGCGCCCATCGGGGTCGCCATCCGGCATCATCTGGCTGGTCGCGGCATCGCTCTATTTCCTGTGCGCCGCCTCGACCATCCACCTCACCAGCGACGGCCGCACGATCGCGACGGTATGGCCCGCCAATGCCGTCCTCGTCGCGCTCTTGCTGCTCGATCGACGCCCGCGCTGGTGGACGGTGCTCAGCGCCGGCCTCGTGGGCAATGTCGCCGCCAACTGGCTGACGCGGGGCAGCATTGCCGGACCGCTGCTCTATGCGGTCTCGAACGGACTGGAGGTGGTGGTTGCCACGATCCTCATCCGCCGCGGTTCGGGGTCGATCGACCTGCTCCGCTCCACCGGCGCGCTGCTGCGCTTCATCCTTGCCGCCGGCCTGATCGCGCCTGCGCTCAGCGGCGCGGCGGGCGCCGCCACCGCGACCCTCGTCTACGACCAGGCGTTCGTCTCCTCGTTCAAGACGTGGTTCCTCAGCGACGGCCTCGGCCTGCTCGTCTTCACGCCGGTGTTCATGGCCATCCTCGGCGGCCAGCTGACCGACTGTATCCGCAGCAAGTCGCCGATGCAGCGGCTGGAATCGCTCGCCTATCTCGGGCTGGTCGTCGCCACCGCCTATCTCGTCTTCTACGTAGCGGTGCTGCCTGCGCTGTTCCTGCTGTACGCGCCGGTCATGCTCGTCACCTTCCGCGTCGGGCCGCTCGGCACCAAGATGGCGGTCATGGCCATTGCCGTGATCGGCGCGTGCGCCACCGCGTCGGGCCATGGTCCGGTCGTGATGACGACCGGCGACCCGGTGCTCCAGGCGCATCTGTTCCAGTCCTTCCTCGCCATCATGCTGATCACCTGCCTGCCCGTCGCGGCGGAGATTGCTGCGCGCACCCGCCTGTCGCGCAAGCTTGAGGAACAGGCCGCCGAAGCGCATGCCGAGGCGATCACCGACACGCTCACCGGGCTGCTCAACCGCCGCGGCTTCGAACGCCGCGCCGGCGCGCTGCTCGATCGCGCCGCTTCGCCCTTGTGCTGCGTCGCGATCGACATCGATCACTTCAAGGGCATCAACGATTCCTGGGGCCATCCCTTCGGCGATCACGTGCTGCGCCACCTCGCCGCGACGCTGCGCGCCAACACCCGTCCCGATGATCTGATCGGCCGGCTGGGTGGCGACGAGTTCGTGATGATCCTGCAGGTCGGCGATCACGACACGGGCGAAGCGATCTGCACGCGCATCCAGGCCGCATTGCGCCAGCAGCCGATCGCCGCCGACGCCGCGACGCACGTCCTGCTCAGCATCAGCTGCGGCATCGCCAGCATCACGCCCCCCGATCGCCTGCGCGACGTCATCGCCCGCGCCGACGATGCGCTGTACCGGGCGAAGGCAGGCGGGCGGAACGGCTTCCGCTCGGCGGGGTGAGCGGGGCGGGCCTGCCGACGCCAACCATCCGCTTTGGATGAAACGATCGGGAACAGGCCCGCAACATCGGATGCGTCGCAGCCGATCCGGATCAATCGTCATGCCACGATCGCCGCTGCCCCCCGCACAGTCCGGCAATGCGGAACAGACCCCTCAATCACCTCTATTATGGCGATAATCTGGACGTGCTGCGCGACCATATCGCCGATGCCAGCGTCGATCTGATCTATCTCGACCCGCCCTACAATTCGAACGCCAACTACAACATCCTGTTCAAGTCGCCGACCGGCGCCGGCGCGGATGCCCAGATCGAGGCGTTCGAAGACACGTGGCACTGGAACGACACGGCGGAGGATGCCTTCGACCAGGTCTGCAAGAGCGGCAACACGCGCGCGTTCGAACTGCTGCGGGCGATGCGCGCGTTCCTCGGCGAAAACGACATGATGGCCTATCTCGCCATGATGGCGATCCGCCTGGTCGAATTGCATCGTAAGCTCAAGCCGACCGGCAGCCTGTTCCTCCACTGCGATCCGACCGCCAGCCATTATCTCAAGCTGCTGCTCGACGCGGTGTTCGGCGCTCAGCGCTACCGCAACGAAATCGTCTGGTGCTACACCGGGCCGGGGTCGCCCGGCATGCGGCAGTTCATGCGCAAGCACGACACGATCTTCTGGTTCAACAAGGGCGACACCTGGACCTTCAACGCCGACGCCGTCCGCGTCGAACACAGCGCCAAGACGCGCGAAAACTATAAACCCGGCCTCGTCGGATCGGGCTTCGTCGGCGCCGATCACCTGATCCACGCCAAGGGCAAGGTGCCAGAGGATTATTGGAACTTCGCCATCGCACCGCGCGGCAAGGAATATCTCGGCTACCCCACGCAAAAGCCGATCAAATTGCTCGAACGCATCGTCGCCGCCTCGTCCAACGAAGGCGACGTCGTGCTCGACCCCTTCTGCGGCTGCGGCACCGCGGTCCATGCCGCGCAAAAGCTCGGCCGGCACTGGATCGGCATCGACGTCACCCACCTCGCCATCTCGCTGATCGAACGGCGCATGCAGGCCGCCTTCCCGGATGCCAGCTTCACGGTAGAGGGCACGCCCAAGGACCTCGCCTCCGCCACCGATCTCGCCAGGCGCGACAAATATCAGTTTCAATGGTGGGCAGTGTCGATGGTCGATGCCGTACCCTATGGCGGCAAGAAGAAGGGCGCGGACGGCGGCGTCGATGGCCTGCTCTATTTCAAGCCGGACGGCAAACGCACCGAAAAGGCGATCGTCTCGGTCAAGGGCGGCGACCATGTCGGTGTCGGCATGATCCGCGACCTGCATTCGGCGATGGTGCGCGAAAACGCGCCGATCGGCGTCTTCGTCACGCTCGCTACGCCGACCGGACCGATGCTGAAGGCGGCGGCGGCGGTCGGCCGGTTCGAGGACGGATTCAAGCGCACCTATCCGCGACTTCAGATCCTGACGGTCGCCGATCTGTTCGCCGGACGAAAGCCCGATCTGCCCTATCCCGATCCCAACCTCGCCTTCCGCAAGGCAGCCCGCGAAGACACAGGCCGGCAGGACCGGCTGCTCTGATCCGATCTTTCCCCTGTCCTACATGCGCCGAATATGCATCATCCCCGGAACGTTCTTTGACACGTCCGGCCCCACCCCCTGCGTTCCCTGCGCATGAGGGGGTCTCCGACACATGACGTACCGTCCACTTCGTCCACTTCCGAGGGGTGCGGCGGCTTGCGAATCGCGCCCGCCACCCCCATCTTGCATCCTGCAAGGCTTTGCGACCCGCCGCCCCCTGTTGGACCGGCGCCGCCCGTCCGCCTTGCTTCCCTTTTTCGGCGACTTGCGCTAAGGGCGCGCCCGAACACGCGAACAGAGGTTGATTTTTGGCCAAGGAAGAACTGCTCGAGATGCGCGGCCGCGTGGTGGAATTGCTCCCCAACGCGATGTTCCGCGTACAGCTCGAAAACGACCACGAAATTCTCGGCCATACCGCCGGCAAGATGCGCAAGAACCGCATTCGCGTGCTGGTCGGTGACGAGGTGCTGGTCGAACTGACCCCCTACGACCTGACCAAGGGGCGGATCACCTACCGCTTCATGCCCGGCCGCGGCGGCCCCGGCCCGCAATAAGCGGCGGCGGCACCCGCGTGCCGCCCGACCTTATGCCACTGGTTCTCGCCTCTTCCTCGCCGCGCCGGCGCGATCTGCTGGCGCGTCTCGGCGTCGTGCCCGATCGCATCGCCGCGCCCGCGATCGACGAAACCCCGCGCCCCCGCGAACTGCCCCGCGTCTATGCGCAGCGCCTCGCCGTCGAAAAGGCGCTGGCGGTGGAGCGCGCACCGGACGAGACGGTCATCGCCGGGGACACCACGATCGCGCTCGGCCGCGCGATCCTGCCGCCCGCCGAGACCGAGGCGATCCAGCGCGACCTGCTGCTCCGCCTCTCCGGCCGCCGCCACCACGCGCTGTCGGCGATCTGCGTGATCGGCCCCGACGGCACGCAGCGCACGCGCCTGTCCGACACGATCGTCGCCTTCCGCCCGCTCTCCCCCGCCGAAATCGATACCTATATCGCGTGCGGCGAAGGCCTTGGAAAAGCCGGCGGTTACGCCATTCAGGGCCGCGCCGAAGCCTTCGTCCGCTTCCTCCACGGCAGCCATTCGGGCGTCATCGGCCTGCCGCTCACCGAAACCCGCGCCCTCCTCCGCGCCGCCGGGCTCCCCCTTGCCTGAATGGGTCTATGAAGCCGGCATCGGCGAAGCCCGCGCCGCACTGATCGACGGCGACCGCATCGTCGAAGCCGCGATCGAACTGCCGAATACGCTCCGCCTCGGCACCGTCGCCAGGGCCCAGCTGGTCGAGCTGACCGCCGGCGGCATGGGCCGCCTGTCGATCGCCAGCGAGGACGCGGTCCTCCCCCGCATCCCCAAAGGGCTGACCAAGGGCGCGCCCCTCACCGTCGAGATCGTCCGCGAAGCCATCCCCGAACCCGGCCGCCCCAAGCCGCCCCGCGCCATGGCGACCGACGCTACGCCCGCCGACGGCCCGGATCTGCTCGCCCGCCTCCACGCCACCGGCCTCCCCGTCCGCACCCTCCGCCCCCACGAACCCGACGCGCTGGAAGCGGCCGGCTGGTCCGAACTGCTCGAAGAGGCGATGGACGGCGCGATCGCCTTCCCTCTCGGCGCGCTGCGCCTGTCGCCCACCCCGGCGATGACGCTGTTCGACGTCGACGGCCCGCCCCCGCTCGAACCGCTCGCCGTCGCCGCCGCGAAAGCGGTCGCCGCAGCGATCCGCCGTCACGGTATCGGCGGCTCGATCGGCATCGATTTTCCGACGCTGGAGGGCAAGGCCGCGCGACAGGCGGTCGCCGAAGCGCTCGACGCCGCGCTGGTGCCGCCGTTCGAACGCACCGCGGTCAACGGTTTCGGTTTCCTGCAGATCGTCCGTCCCCGCCCCCGCGCCTCGCTGCCCGAACTGCTCCGCACCGATCCGGTCGGCGCCGCGACGCGGGCGCTGCTGCGCCGGCTGGAGCGCGAGCCCCCCGGCAGTCCGCTGCATCACCGCTTGCCCGCCCCCGTCCACGCCCGCCTCGTCAGCCGCCCCGACTGGCTGGCCGAGCTTGCACGCCGCACCGGCGTCACCCATCTGTTCGACAGCCTATGACCGCCACGACCTGCCCGATCTGCGACAAAGCCGTCGATCCGCTCCACACGCCCTTCTGCTCGCGCGGCTGCCGCGATCGCGACCTGCTGCAATGGCTGGGCGAAGGATATCGCATCCCGGTGCAAAATGATGCGCATGAGGGGCTGGACAGCACCGGCGGGGACCATTAGAGGCGCCACTTCCGAACGCGAAGCCTTCGCGTGACGGCCCTGCCCGGGTAGCTCAGTTGGTAGAGCATGCGACTGAAAATCGCAGTGTCGGCGGTTCGAATCCGTCCCCGGGCACCACTTCCCACATCGATGATCACACCGCCGGCAGTGGCCCCGTGCCGTTGAACAGCCCCGCCTGATAATCACGGATCGCCTGGCCGATCTCGTCGCGCGTGTTCATCACAAACGGCCCATGCGCCACCACCGGCTCGCCGATCGGATCGGCATGGCCGTACAGCAGCACGGCATCGTCACTCGCGGTCAGCTCCACCGAATCACCGTCGTCGCGCAACGTCGCGAGATGCCAGTGCGGCACGCTCCGCCCGCCGATCGCCACGGTGCCGGCGACGACATACAGGAACACCGACCGCCCCTTTGGCGCCGGCAGCGTCACCACCGCACCGCTATGCAGCCGCACGGTCGACAGCATCACGCCGGTCAGCGACCGGATCGGTCCCTCCACGTCGCCGAACCGCCCCGACACCAATGCGACGCTGCCCGCGTCGTCCGGCAGCGGCACCACCGGAATCGCATCCGCCTGCAAGCCGGTATAGGCCGGCGCGGTCATCTTCAGCCGGCCGGGCAGGTTCACCCACAATTGCAGGATCTCCATCGGCCCGCCGTCGCGCTTGAACGCGGGCGGCGAGATTTCGGCATGGATCAGCCCCGCCCCCGCCGTCATCCACTGCACGCCGCCTGTTTCGATGATGCTGGCATGGCCGCCGGTGTCGTGATGCGCCAGACTGCCGTCGAGGATGAACGTCACCGTCTCGAACCCGCGATGCGGATGCGGGCCGAACGGCAGGCCTTTGTTGCCTGGGGCGTAGGTCTGCGGACCATGATGGTTGAGGAACAGGAACGGATCGACCTGCTCCAGCCCCGGACCCGGCACCGGCCGCCGCGTGACGAGATCGCCGATATCGTCGCGATGGGCGGGGTGGATGGCGGCAAGCGTGCGGGCGGTCATGCAAATGGCTCCTTCCCGCCCAAGATGGCGGCAACGCCGCGCAGCGACAACGCCCGCAGCGGGAACGCTGCGTTTCGTACGACCATCATTAGGGACAGTGGGGAGCTTCTGTTGCCCGGTGCTCCCCGTACCGCTGGAATCCCCTTCTGTTGCCCGGTGGGGTCCAACCGCGCTATTTTGGAGTAACCTTAGGCCGTGAGGCCCTCAGTTACGCCGCAATCGCGAGTGCTTCGTTATCGTTGGCACTTGTGTAATGGGCCGTTGCGGTGGTCCCATTCCGAGCGAAAGACAGCGCTTTTCAACACACGTCGATCCTAGTTCGGCCCCGTCATCGACGCTGTGCCGATCGCCTGCACACATGAAGCGTGCCGCCGAGCGGCTCAGCGTCGGTGGTGGAGCCGCCGGGTACTGCCCCCGGGTCCGCTGCGCCTATTTAACGCCACCGTTTATCGCCATAGCCGGCTGGAAGCCGGCCCGGTCGATATAGGGGCAGCGTCACGTCCCTGCAATCCACGCCTTTCGTTAGCCACAATATCCGGCCATAGCGGCGCCATCATGTTGACCCAGCGTTCCCGTTACGCGTTGCGCGCGATGCTGTTTCTTGCCGAAGCACCCGCCGCCAGCCCGCCGATCCCGATGGGCAAGATCGCCGTCGCCGCCAACGTGCCGCGCAAGTTCCTGGAACTGATCCTGGCCGATCTGCGCGATGCCGGCTTCATCCAGAGCACGCGCGGCAAGATGGGCGGCTACGTCCTCGCGCGGCCCGCGCACCTCATTTCGCTGGGCGACGTGATCCGCGTGATCGAAGGGCCGCTCGCGCTCGTCCCCTGCGTCAGCCGCACCGCCTACCGTCCGTGCAAGGACTGCAAGAGCGAGGCCGATTGCGCGATCCGCCACGCGATGATGCGCGTCCGCGACGAAACCGCCCGCATCCTCGACGGCACCAGCCTAGCCGACGCCACCGCCGACCAACTCGTCGCGGCGTAAGGCAGCCGTTACCCCATTTACGTCATCCCGGACTTGATCCGGGATTCCGCTTCTCCTTCGCGCCGTAAGCGGGACCCCGGATCAAGTCCGGGGTGACGATAGTGGCAAGGCCCAACCCCCACCCCACCACCAACCAACCCGTCGCGGCATGCCCCCATTCCTCCCCCGCCAGGGGGAGGTGGCAGCGAAGCTGACGGAGGGGGAGGTCAACGACTCCCGTCGCGCTCGCGGAGACGCCCCCTCCACCATTCGCTGCGCGAACGGTCCCCCTCCCCCGCCAAAGCGAGGGAGGATCCATCACACCCGCGGCCGCGCCTCTTGGCCCGTCACGGTGCAAGCACACCGCCGTCCCCGTCATCCCGGCCTCGAGCCGGGATCCCGCTTCTTCGTCGCGCCGAAAGCGGGACCCCGGATCACGTCCGGAGTGACGATGGTGGCAAGGCCCAACCCCGACCCCACCACCGACCAGCGCGTCGCGACATGCCCCCATTCCTCCCCCGCCAGGGGGAGGTGGCAGCGAAGCTGACGGAGGGGGAGGT
>JABASF010001915.1:0-18214 GCA_019776145.1 Harlomillsia oculata
AAAAAGAAGTCTCAGGATGACAATACCGAACCTGAACCTGAAGACGTTTCTACGATTAAGAAAAAGAAAAAGAAGTCTCAGGATGGCAATACTGAACCTGAACCTGAAGACGTTTCTACGACTAAGAAAAAGAAAAGGAAGAAGTCTCAGGATGACAATACCGAACCTGAAGACGTTTCAACGACTAAGAAAAAGAAAAAGATTGTTGACTGTTGATTGTGTTGATTGAATTCTTTGACTATGTATAGAATAAAATTCTTTTTTTTTCACCTAATTATTACAACATTAATTTGCATACTATTGTGACTTAGTTAGCGACTTGTCACGGTAGCGGTACGCACTTTCCATCTTAAAGCGAACCATCTCCATTGCTCCACTAGCTAAAGCTAAACGCATTGTGATCGGGTACGAGCGCGTGCTACAACCTTCAGCACATGTGTGTGAAGTGTGTGTGAATGTGAACAGTGCGGTTCTCGGTTCGTTCCTGCTCTCTGCTCTGTCTTTCATCTTTCTGTCGCTAGTTGCTAGAAAAGTTATCATTCCGTTAATTACGTACACAAAAAAACTAGATGCTAATTTAATAATATTACTTATTACCGGCTATTTTCGATCAAAATGAATGATCAACCAATAAAGAACTTCTTGGTTGACATTGGATGCTGTGATCTTTGCGTTCTGCGGTATTTGGGCCAAACAGCCCCGCAATTGTTTCGTGATCAAGTTGAAAAGTCATCAAAGGTAAGATTAATGCTTTTACATTAGCAGTGTATGTGTATTATTATTTATCCAAGTGTAGATTTGACGACACTAAATGTAATCGACTACCAGCAGTTCTAAAATGTTAAACTTTAGTGTATTTTAGATAAGAAAGCAGGAAACAACTGTGGTAAAGGTACAGTTTAGAATATAAAAATATAATACTTCATCGAATTTTGCACGTTACATTGCAACGCAACCTAAAACTAAGAATAACCGGGCATTTAAAAGCCACTTTTATGTCGGTTCTCGGGACGTGATGTGATGCGTATGCGTATACTATCGACTATCGTATGAGTCGAGTATGAGACAAAATCCTATATTTCTTGCCTTATTTCATTTTAATTTTAACCTTGTGGTCTCATTTTAATACGATTTATACGATATCATTATTGAATAAGTCGTATATCGTATTAAGCATGAACGAATAATGACATGACATGGACTTTAAAACAAGACAGCTTAGACAGCCTCAATGAAGCATTAATCTTTGTAGTTTTTGTAATTCAATCAGACCATTTATTCAGTAAACTTACTAACACAAGAACTTCAAATGGTGTGCGTATAGGCTCGTGTATAAGTATGATGTACATATAATTCATTAGATCATATCAATTCATTATTGATAAATTGATTATGTAAGTGATTACATTTACATACGTAGGCATGAATGGTTTACAATTACAGGAGTTCATAATTTATAATTTCAAAACAAGTCCCTCGGTCAGTGTATGTGTAATATGTTGGACGTTGACATTTAAGAAGAGCTCATTTCCAGTACTTTGAAGTGACCCAAAGTGGTTCAAAAATTACATGTTATGAATGCCAAGTCTGAATACGTCATGCTGGCAAAAGAAAGATCCTTCAGGGCTGGGTTTGAGGACAAATGTTTGACTGAATGTGTGTGGAGGATCATCATCCGTCTGCAAACAACGATTAGAAAGAATTCAAGCCTTTACAGTATTATCCAAGAAATCACGAAATCTGATGTAAGAAGCATTTGCCTTAAGCTGTCCCAACACATTGATAAGAATTCCGCCATCAAACATTGGCTGGCAGTCTACGGAAGTAACACTATGCTGAATCTTTTGAAATGTAAGGCTAGTAAACTTCTCCATGATCTTCGTTGCCCCTTGACACTGTTGGCCTTCGAAGGACATCAGACTGTCATTTGGCTAATTCATACAAAGAATCCACATTTGAAATCTTTTCTTCATAAAATCTTTAAAATGCTGACTCGATTCTTACAATTAACATAGAATGCAGTAAAACTCACATGATACAGTCCCAATAATTGCGGACGAGTAGCAATGTTATCAAACATTCCGTAGTATTGCTGTGTAAATGATTTGCCAATGGCCTCGTACTGAGGATTAAACGCCATTTTTAAACAATTCCCTACTCAACTACAGAATAAGTGAAGCACAAAAATTAAATAGATAGCAAAGGTGTTCACGAGATATAAGAAATTCGTACAAAACTTGTCGACAAGTCGACACTTTTTAATCAATTTGTGTGTGGAGGTGGAGTGGAGGGCCTTGGCCTTTGTGTGAGCGTGCAGGAAATGATTTTGTACTGGTGCCGCGCTTTGCCGTCGACGCAACGCTGCTTGTCTGTGCTCTGTGCGTGTGTGCCTTTGCAAGCGCAATCACAAGCGCAAACGTACCATACAAAAACGTAGGATAAGAAACGTTCATAAATGCAATCGACTGACTCATGCTAAAATGAATTTTTTAAATAAATGTTACTTTGTAGAAAAATGGACAAGTCGGAATTAATGAAATGGAAGGCAGTACTGAAAATCCCGATGAGGGAAATGGAATTAAGAGGTTTAAAAGGAATCCTTGTGTGGCTTGTCTTGGACTTCTTCAAGAATGCATTGAAGATTCATACGTTGACAAGGTAAGAAGAAACAAGAAAATGTCGTCCATTTCTGTCATGTACACGTTTATTGGTATTGGATTGTTTTGTTTCAGATTGTAGATGAGATTAAACAAGCAAATATTGAGTCGCATTCATTTTGTCCAGTATTGTCTTGTCCAGTCGCTATTCAAATACGAGCTTGTGCAATATGGAAATTAGGGTCGCAGAAGTTTCCTCAGCATTTCGATTCCATGCGAGAATTGGAACCAGAAGGTACTCCCATGAAAAGTGTTTGGAAGTGGATTTGTTCAGAGATGTTGCGTAACAAAGTGGACCCCAAGTCAGATTGGAGTAATCTTGGAACACTGTCAATTTCCATTAGTATTCTGTATTCTGAAGAAGAAGCAGAGTGTGGAATACTGTAAGTTTGAATTTTAAAATCATACATTAAATATTATGTGATTATGTCTCTGTCAAGTGTCAACATATAGTAAAGTCTCGTGTTTAATCATTGTTCGTTAATATCTAACAGTGAAAACTATTTCCGGAATGTGGTTTGCATGAAAGTAAAGAAGGGTGCTCGGTTAATATCCAGAAGTTCTGTGCAGTCGTTGTGTTCCTCACTGGAAACAGAAGAGTTTCAGAAGGCTTTTGGCAACGTTTTATCGGCTCCAAAAAGTACCTTGATAATGGGATCAATTTCTTGTTCACACGCGCCAGTGTTTCTTGCAGGTCACATTTAATATGAATTTATGTAAATTAAGTAATCAAAATTAAGACTGTATCATTAGAAGCTATAATCTTAATCTTTAGGTCGATACTGCAAGTATTCGCGTAAGCTGAGTCAGACTCCTTGGCTTATTGATGGGGAAAGAAAAACTGAGAGTTCCGTGGAAGAGCTAGTTTCAACGCAAGCTGTAAAGTTGTTTCTTGCTGAATCTGCCAAGTTTTCTGCTTCTGGTAGAGAAGATGTTGACGTGAGGTAATTGTTGGTTGATGTTTAACTGTCGTATTAGTAATAGTAATTTTAAGAATCATTGCTCTATTCCGATGCCAAAGAATTGTATTAAGTAATTTATTCCTTGTTTTGGTAGAACGCTTGGTCGTGGAAGGCCCTTCGTAATTGAAATCATAAACCCTAAGAAAACTATTTTTACTCCTGAGCGGATAAGCTCATTGCAGCAACAAATTAATGGCAATACAAATCTAATTTCCATTTGTGATTTGCAAGTTGTAAATAAGTAAGTTCTACCGTCTTTCGCATTACTCCATTACGTTGTTATTGTAACATTACCGTGTATTTGCATTCGTTCAACAGGAGTCAGTTAAATGGCCTAAAAGATGGTGAAGAATCCAAGACTAAAACATACTGTGCTTTATGCATTACACCAGGAGTTAATGTAACACAAGAAATTTTGAATACATTAAACAATTATCCTCTTCCTATTAAGTTAGCCCAGAAAACACCGGTTCGAGTTCTTCATCGTCGTTCTGCCGCAACTCGCGAGAGATCCATTTTGGGCATGAATGCGCTTCCTGTCGCATCGTCCAGTAATATGTTTAAACTTTACGTAACTACTGAAGCAGGCACTTATGTCAAGGAATTTGTTCATGGTGACCTGGGAAGAACATTTCCAAACGTTTCCAGTATATTGGGATGTGATGCCGATATCATTGCTTTGGACGTCGAGGTATCCCACTTTCTCAACAACTGTCAATTATTATATGCACATTGTTTGATGTTTGAACGACAGTTTTATTTCTTTTTTATAGGAAGTCAATGTGGATTGGCCACCAGCAATTAGTAGTTGATTCACGGATTTCGGAATTGCGAACATTATTTACTGTTTTTTGTGACTTTATTGCTTTTATAATATTTTACATTTTTATCCTTTTCAATGTGTACCGTCAATTTTTTGGTATAACATGGGACAATGACAACCTTGAAGTATCACAATGATATTATTTTTAATCCACTTTCCTACAAAGTATTGCATTAAAAGACTATTGTAATAACGGAGCTATGAATAAGCTATGTAAGTTAGATGACTATGCTATAATATTAATAATCTTTAAATTCTAATAATAAGTATAATATATTTGGAGATATTTGGATTGAGCTCGCATCATTCATTCAAAAATACAGCATTTTTGTTGTAATTTGCAAAACGGTTAACTTTTAGTTTAGATTAAAGTCATTTGGGTTATTAAAGTTATTATAATAGATTAGAGAACATTGAAGACTGAGAAGTTATGACATGAGATCATGTTTTAATTAATATATTATCCAGTATGTCATGGAAGTACTAGAATTTTTAAAGTCATTATCACAATGGCAGTTCGAGGTTTTATGCACTAAGTATTACACATTTTTACAATACATGTGGCGTGTCACAGTAATGTCGTAAGGTCAATAAGTGTGTAAAGGTAGACACATTAAGTACTAATTCCCTTAGGATTACAATTTCGATTATTCCTTATGTAATGTAGGAAGACTTAATAAGACTTATTCAGTTTTGAAAGCATGCTGTCCTGAGTTGTTACTATTCCCATTGGAATTTTCGTATTTGAATAATTTTGAACCGTTTTCCGTATTTGTTTCCGCAATGTCATACTTTTTGTACAAGGAAATCTCAAATTGTTGTATGCCATCCGTGAAATACGACACTGGGATGAAGAACACTGTACACAATACTGCCCAATAAAATGCAATGTTGTTTGTGAAAGAAATGTACATCAATACAAAGGTGAACACAGTCCATCCAACAAGTGCGAAATGCATAGCGTTCCATGGTTGATCACAAATCGCGTTTGGATTAAGATGTCTCTTCCCTGGCTCTGATTTGTAGAACTGTTCCAATACATTTTCTTTTTCAGCCCATCGTTGCTCACACCAGTTTTTGAGACTTGTTTCGTCCGATGGCAAAGTGGATGCATCGTGTCTGTTTGAATCAGAAATTCAATGAATATTAGTTAATGTGAGCAAAGCAATAATTAATCAACATATTAATACTCTTCACCTTGTAATTTGAAACTGCACTTCTTCTGGAATCTTGCCTTTGAGTATGTCAATTTCACGACTAGGTAATGTTTTAGGGTATCCGATAGTCAGGTCATAAACGGCATCAATTTGCTTATCTAATTATAGAAACCGTTATTAGATTATAATATTATAAATTACAGCACTTTGCGAATTGCGACTGACGCGTTCGTAAAGCCTTAAAAACATTACTCTCTTTCATATAGTTGACAAGAAAGGAGAATCCTGTTGTTCGTGGGTGCAAAACGTAATTGTAGGGCTTTAATCCGTTCTTTATGGCAAAAGCATTACTTTTGGCTTGGGTCGTGGGCGTAAAATCCGTTCCTTCAGGGAATATGAGAATCTGAAAAAAGAAAGAATGGTTCCCGGTGATTTTTCCAGATTTGCGGGCAGTCCAAACTTTTTGTGCTGCACTTTAGTATGCTTACCTGATACTTGTTTCCCAAATCCCGAAAGTAGTCCAACGAACGTTTCAGAAGTATTTGATCTTTGCTCCAGTTTCGATGGATGTAGAGAAACCCTGCGAGCTGAAGTCCCCATCCAATGCCAGGAATACTCCGAACACCCGACTTGAGTACAAATTTGCAACGGTGAGCTGGTGGCTTCGTTCCATGAAGTAAAGCAGCCCAAAGGAAAAACCAGTCCAGTCGATTCCTATGATTAAGTATTATAATGGCATTGTCTCCAGGATCTATCGAATCCCCTGACAGACAAATGCGACATCCCATCAAGATTTCGAGCAACGCCTACACAAACGACCACTCATATAGTCATCTATACTAAATTGCCAGCTACGTAAAACATTAATAAAACGGAAAATGAGACCAACTCACTGCAGGATACATCTCCCAGCATGACAAAATGATGTCAGTACATTTCCGGAACCATCTCCGATTCACTAAGAGGAGAAACATGAGCGGACAGTATACATAATAGACGCTCCAGATGATACTAGCGTACCAGAGAAACACGAACAAAAGTCCCCGTGCAGGTGACATCTTCACTTTCTCCTCAATTATTTAATTAAGGTGAGCACCAACACCAACCTGTTGAAATTGAAATCACGTTAAGAATGGAAGTCATTCATATAGATTGTATTTGTGAGGTACATAGTTTGTCTCAAAAGTCCTAAAATTCTAGTTAAGTAATTTACTTAATTACCAATTACCATGTTGTAAATGTAAACTTTACGTCATAGTAATAGTACGGATACTGACATTTCTGTGTAACAATAACAAATAGCATAATATGATATATGATATTATTACATTTAGTCGGATTTCCAGATACATTTGTTTACTTTTGTACTCTCAACTCTCAACATTTATTCCAATATAAAAATTACATGCACGTGCAAATGAAAACCACCATTTTATTTACTTTATGTTTTTCCTTTGAGAAACAGGAACGAATTTGTTTTTTTTGTTACACTATCATTTTCCTGATGTAAAAACAGACGCACATTTTGCTTTCAGCAAAATGGAATTTATTTATGATCCTTTGGGAAGCATTCAACAACGGGTATTATAGCCTTTATAGCCGATTCTGCCCTGTTTTTTTTATGACAGCACCGAAGTACCATACTCTGTAACGTGTTTATAGTACATTAGTGGGAAATTGTTTCACTACAGTCCCGATGCCCGACTACTACGATTACACAACACCGAAACTGAAAGAAAGGGAACACAAAATAAAAACCTATAAGCCTATAATGTAATAGACAAACTGAAACGGAACTCACATTATAAAGCACCATTCTCATCCTTCAATTGGCCAACAAAACACACTGTTTGCGCTCGGTTTAAAGACCCAATTTGGACTGAAGAGAGTACTTTTGGTTGTGCGAAAATCTATCACATCTGACTGGCAATATTGTAGTATGCTGACTTGACTTGATGGACACTACGTTGTTGCAACAATGAGGTCTATAATAGTTGAAGCATAAGTTGCATGCAGCAGGTTTAGTAGTGTAATTACAGGTGTGCAGTGTGCATGTGAAGGAGGACGTCGTTGGAAAGGTGCTTGCTTCGCATCCTTTCAAGCAAGATAGGCAAAAACTCTGCTTATATGACGGTGCCAACAAAGAACGCATGGAAACTGCTGCTTTTAACAAGTTCGAAGCATTACAATATTACAAAAGTAATATGCAAATGTTGAGCACTTTTTTGCATGCATGGTGCATTCAGCATCCTATACATTCTTATAATCCAACTTTATCTGTTTTTATGACACATTGCGAAAAGGACGTTTTTCATTTGTATACTACACCATTGTCAATGTCCACACTGTTCTTTGAACAATACCACGTTTGATTAATAAATTATTGAATGAAATGTAAAACGAACCGATAAAACGCAGCGGTGTGTGCTAAAAAGAAATTTCGGATGACCAGACGTTTGGTAAGAAACTTACATTATTACTTTATCACATCACCAAACTACTACAGCAAGAAATATGTAAAAGGAAACTATGTGAACTGATTTAAAGTGATGAATGCATTGAAAATTTTGCAGATGATGCTTTGCTAATCTTGCTACTAATCTTGTTCAGTCAGATGACACGATGACAGATATTTAAAACACTATTAGTATATATGTGCTATGCATGCATGATAAAAAATAATGCGATAATCATTCGCAAGTTGTGTCGTGTCGTGTGTCGTATGATTATCTGATCGTGCAACTTACATATATGCCCATGTTTGCAGGTCATGTTCCGTGTGACATAACATAGCGATACGCTTTTTGCTGATGATTTTCCTTGTCGGATGCATGCAGCAAGGTCAGCCCAGTTCATGAATGGAAAAACTTTAAAATATTATTGATACATGGGGAAAAAATATTTAGAAACCATACATAAGAAAATGAAGCGTAGCTTTTCGCGTAGGATGAAAATGTATGTGAAAGACAGAATGACGCTTCTGGCAAATGGAAATATTGGCATATGAGTGTCAAAAATGTGGCTCTACTCGTTTTTGACACACCTGTCTTATGTAAAAAGAAGTTTGAGCTTATTTTTAGAATTTTCTGTGGTTCACCAAAAGGAGTTATTTAGGATGAGATTCCACAGGCCGCAGTCAACGAAGAAGGAGCGAAAGACATTGCGGAACATGAATTCATGCCAACGTAAAGTAGTGTAGTACTAATAATGTTCAAATATGAGTGAGCCGAGCCAAAAACAACTGGTGACTTTTTAACATAACTTAATAATGCTTCATTGCATTTTCAAAAGTATTTCTAGTGGTTGTAGTTGTAGATACGATAGCAAAAGCAACTTCGAAAGGGAAAAATAAATGCTTAATGAGACTTGTCTGGCCCCGGGTATGCATAGATTTTCTGCAAATACAAAAGGGAACCTGATGGATTTTTTTTACCTGTGTGGTCTAACAGACCGGAGGAGTGGAGACGAAACTTTCTACTCGTATGTCGACATTGGCAGCGTCCTGTATGCAAATCCAAATCCGGGTAGAATCGATGGAAGCAAACGATTTTTTGATGTTATTCTGGAGAACTCGCTCTTCTTGTCAGTGATTTATTGCGTGACACAATAGCCGAAATGTGCAATCTCTTCCCGTCAGCTCACGGCACCGACGACCGCTTCGGACTCCTTGGAAAGGAGAACTGAATCTAAATTTCTTCGTCCCTGAAAATAAAAAGTCGGTGGTGGCGGAGGAACATAGTAAAAGCATATTTACTATAGAGGACAGAGTACCAGACACTCAGAGGAAGAAGAGAGCATGCTTCGTTCATGAAGATGCACAAGATCCGAATCGGATCCTACACAGCACACAACCCGAAGAGAGTGGAAAGTGGAAGAGTATTGATCCCCTTTTCATTCCTTCCACGGGTAGACTTCACACCGACAACTTGCAACTTGCAACCCTTAGCGTACTATTTCCTTTTTATCCCATTATGGACACTACAGTATAGCCCCATATGTGCTTGAGGCTTGAGGGTCTGAATCTGGAGGTCTTCTGGAGGTCGGAAATGTCTGGATTGGGTGGACTCTGGAGCTCACATAGATGTTTTTGGCGAAAACCAAATTAAATGCACTTCTCCTAGGGAAATGGAAAAAAGCGTCGCTTTTGTCTGTCGTTTCTGTGGAGTGGACGTAAATAAATATGCTTTCGCCTAGAAGAGAAATCCCAGGTTCCTTTTCCTGTTACCAGCGACCACTCCGGATTTCCCATGGTACTTTTTATGCTTTCGTTGAAAATGAAATTGGCCTGCAAAACTCCTTTCAATGTCTAATGTTGTAGTGGGTACTTGTTTACACATTTCTTTTCCAGACTTTCACTTTTCAAAGAATGAAACTCAATGGATTAACAATTAAAACTAAATTAAGATGTCATTGCATGTGAAATGTAATAGTAAAACTTCATTTCAAGTGTATTATTTTATTTATATACTTAAAGCTGTAATTAAATAAAAGTTTAGTTTACTCCTGTATTTCGAGAACAAGCACTAAAAAATCAATCAATTGTTTTAACCGAATATAATATATATAATAAAATAGAAGCAATTGCGGAAGCAGAAATTCACGATACAGAAATGGAACGCATTACTCATACAAACTCAATGATCAAGCTGGTCTAACTGTAAGTTATTAAAATAGTTATTCACTAAAGTCGTCCTTAGGGCGTCATAAAATATAGCTTTAAAATCACTTTAAAATTAACTTGTACTATTTTAAAATTAACTTGTACTATAAGAAGCTACCGTGAATATGGCGAAGTTCACTTCAAGGAATTGAAAAACATTAACATTAACGAACGTGACTTTTTATGTTAGGTCCAAGTAGTGAAAGACAGTTTGTAAATTACATGTTAAACAGTGATGCTTTTATAATGTTAGTCGACAATCGTAAGGTAAAAATTATGCGTGATTATTAAGGTCATTTAAGTATATTGAATCTTTGGTTAAAGAGGAAGAGGATGAAGAATGAAGACACGACAAACAATTAAGCATTCCGAATGCACGCAGGCACTTATAATATCTAAAACGGTCGTGTGGACATCAAAGTGAAAGTGCGCATTATTGCAAATACTTTTCGTATTTTGGTAACAGCTTCATGACTTCATCTTGAGCGTTTTTATCCTGGAAATCAGAATAGTCGATATAATTTAAAACCAAATTTCATTAATAGCGGATATGTTTGAGATTGCGACTTTTGCAATGTTCGGAATTTGAAGTTTGAGCTCACATTAGCTGATGCAATCGGCATTTGAGCAGCGGAGGAAAGCCAATCTGCAGCTCCTTTAGCGTCACTCAAGGCAATACAACATTTAGCAAGGAACAATCTGTTTTCTTTAAATGGCTTTCCTATTTGCTCAGCTCTCAAGAAAGTGTTCCAAAGCTTCTTGATGATTTGACGTTGGTGGAGACGAAAACAAAGTTGATGCTACTTTTCGTTCAAACCAAGATAACTGAGATACCTGAAAATACATTAATATCTTTAAGTAGGTACCTATGTAATAATAATAATAAAAGGCTACAATTTTATAGCAAATACAGGACGTCTATTAAGTCTATTTTACACTAACTTCATAACAAAATCTGCCGAGCAAATGATGAAGAGCAGAATCCTTAGGGTTGAGCTGCACAGCTTTGTCAACATGTTCTTTGAACACATATCCGTTTTGAATTTTTTCACTGATAGGGAGAAATTCACCTTTGCTTCCTAGCGTTATGGCAAACCATTTGTGACACTCTGCTGAATTGGAATTTAACCTGAGAGCCTCTTCTGCTTTGGAACATGCTAAGAATGTAAAACGTAAAAGACAAAGTGCATTTAAAAATCGAAATACTGATTGATTTCGTAAATAATAACAACATGTACAGTACAGAAGAGCTAAATGCTAAACATAAAACTTAAAAATGTACCTGAAAATACAAAATTTCTCCTCAGCTCCACGTCACCTTTACTTTTTGCAATCGCACCTTCGTAATGGGTAGCTTTTGCAAACCGCCACCAAAAATTACTGTCACATTCAAACTAAAAACAACATTTTAGAAGTTAACAGTAGTTGTCTGAAGTAATAAATTAAAAATGTGAGACATTGTGGGTTTACCCTCGATTGGTTTAATTTGAGCAAACGAAAAGCTTCATGTTGTTGAGTTACTCCGTCTTCAAGCATTCTGTCAACAGTATTGAAGAAATCCTGAGCATCCCGATCCCGATTCACCGTCTCGTCTTCAAATGTAACATGCTTTCCAATCACGGTATCCTCGTTCCTATCGCGTCATGTAAAAGTTGATTAAACTTTAAACATTAAGATTTATTATATAATGACGATAATGATAAATAAACTCAACAAACAAATCCATACTTTAATAACTGTTCTTCCTCTTCAGAACCGGAAGTAGCAGATAAATATTCTTCATCATCCAGCGTACCAACTGAGTCGAAACTTCTTACTCGTCGGCGAAGTGGTTTCTGTTCTACATTGGCGATCGTCAAATTCGACCTTTGCAAAGGTGACACATTTTGAGAATTTTGACTTAAAGTATGGTTGTTGATTTCTGGCAGGTCGACAACATCCCCAAAACCAGACCCGCCATTCTCACTATGTTGAGTTTTGAGCGAATTGACTTCACTTCGCAGCTTGCCAACTTGCAAACTGAGATTAGTTTGAAACTGAAAGTGTTCTGCTAGTTTCCTCCGAATATAAAAGAAGTACACGGACCCCGCACCCAAAATTGTTCCAATTCCAACAAGACCAAAAGCAGCAGCAACAAAGAGGCTCCTTTTCTCCAGTACGTCCACGGCGGCTGCTACACTTTGTCCGGAACGTCCAGCACTGGTCACAGTTCTTACTGTTCCTACTAACGGGAGACTCGCACTTCTGTCCATTTTAAAATTACGACGCGACTGTTCTGCAAATTAGAAACACTTGATATTTATATTTAGAATATTACAAATTACAATCGTTAACCTTCTATTAGTTCTAATGAACACAACTTTCACTACTGGAACACGGGGCATTCAACAACAATAGCAAAAAGCTTCGCATCAGCTGACATCTACCACGACCACGATCCATTCCACAGCTGATGACTGGACGAAAATCATCCTCTTCGTGTTCTTAGTTTCTTAGTGTCATTTTTAGTATAAAAGTGAGAAATATTCAAAAATATCAGCACCTACCTCCAAAAGGTAAATGAGCAAGAAATTGGTTTTGAACTAATATGTTAAAGTAATGTTGTAGTTGTAATTGTAATGTAGTATCGAACACGTCATTTCTTTTCAAAGACGCACCACTTTGTCAAAATTAGAAAATTGCGAATGTAAAGTGTTGTGAAAAGTATACTCGAAATTAATCCTGAATTTAATTTGATTCCCAATTGATAATGTGTCATAGTCAATGTTTCGTGTAATCACATAATCACTAACTATGACTATTACGTGATCCAATTAAAAGTGATATTGCGAAATAGGAAAACTGGTTCAGTTGAGCTGATGAGCACGTAAAGAATTTTCCTTTCATTCATTGCATTATTCGTAATTGTGTGTGTGCAGTGTGCGCAATATATGCTGCAGCAAGGAGCTCAATGTGTAGATGGAGTCTGGTCAGTTTGCCAAAACAGTGTTTGTGCTTTCATGATAGTCTCATAATTGATTTTTTGGGTTAATAATATCATTGTAATTAATAATAATTAATAATATTAATACAGTATTACCAAACCAGTATTCAAACTGCTAGTTTTTATTCACAAAAATACGGAGGCTTTACATTATTACTTCTGATCGGCAAATCATCAAACGATCTTGATCTTGACTAAAGTAAAATTTAAAGTCACTTACCTAAAAGCTATCCAATCGATCAAATGTGTTCTTATGTAAACTTAGCTTTTAGCATACTGTGCGGCGTTTTGACATTCTTTGAGGTTTTAAGGTTATTCGTTTTGTTTCGTGACCTGACAGCCTGACATCACTCCTGACATGACATTTGAGTCAACATAATACGTCGGTATTGATATTGACATTAGGTTTTCAGGTTGCATTTAAGGGAACATAAGAATTAGCATAATAGAATTTATGCTTTTGATCCGGGAGAAAGTTTAGTAACATTTACTTAATATACTTGCATTCAGTTCAGCTCAACTTCGCTTTTTATCTTCATTTCTTAAACGATTTGCAAAGTTTGTGATATTTTCAGAAAACATTTTCACATTTTTGCTAAAGTTTTCTACAGCTGCTACTTTGGCATTTGGCATTTCACACGATTTGCTACTTCTTCGATTGATTACTCTCGAAGTACTTGTAATAGAAAGTTTACTTTTGATTAGGTTATAGAAAGATTTAAGTACAAGTTTCATGCAAATGTACTGAAGGTACATTACAAAAGCAAGAACTATTATGAAAAATGTTAGCGTGTCCAAAGAAAAGTACTGGATGAAATTGAGATGTCGACTTCCAAGTTTTAAGTGCTCGGCTCCCTTGTGTCGAATCATGTATTCTAAGAATTCAATCGCTCTGTCCAAAGGAGTTTCTTTAACATCCCTCATCAAGACGGACAATTTGTCAATATTCTTCTTGTAGTTAGGATCAGTCAGTACTTCCCGAAGTGCTTCATAAATCTCGTCCGCGGTTGCTGTATCCTTATTGAATCCGACGGCAATTCCTTTTTCCTTCATTTTAATTAAAGCATCTCCTTGGTCAATAAAGATGGGCATTCCAACCATCGGGACACCGTAGTAAATCGCCTCCATAACTCCATGAAGGCCACAATGAGTTAGGAATACTCGTGTTTTAGGATGAGCTGGAAAAAAGTTTTTATAAGTTAGGTTTATGGTACTCTATTTACGATACAAAGCTTTCTGATCATGTTCCTCAAGTTTGTCTAGCAGAGACAAGAGACAAATGAGACATCATTAAAAAAAGTTATGCCTGACGCGTTTCGTTTAATGGAAGTAATTTTGGCTTGTTTGGTTGTTTACGACACGTTGCTTTTTATGTCAGCTCGGGGTATTTAAATTAAACTGCGGAAGAAAGGCTAAAAATAGTTGTTTTTACCAAGGACGTCCTGTTGAGGTATCCATTCTAAAACTTTCACATTTGAAGGCACATTTTCAATGGCTCCTTCGAATTTCACCAAAAACTTTTGAGGTAACCGACTAAAAGCCTCCATGAAGGCATTGACTAGCTTCTTCGGCACAATTTTTGGGTTGAAAATGAATCCCATTGTGAACAAAACGACACCTTCATCTCCTGAACTGTCCATCCATTGTTCAATTTCCTATCGGATACACATTATTATATTCATGAACTTAACGACCAGAGGGTTTTATATTCCCGTTTTATAAAGATTACCGTGGGCAATGGCTTAGGTGTTCTTATTTGCATGCCACCAACATTTATAAATGTCGGAGGGAGCAGACGTGGATAGTCCAATGCGTAATCAGTGTTGATAAGCATCCCATTGAGTTCCTTTAGGAGGTCACACGGATGCGGGGATCCGGGTAAGTGTTTTTGAACACTTTGGTTGACGATGAAACAGTGCAGTTGCATGCATGCATGACTCCCCAGTTTCATGAACACGTTGAACACCCGCTCGAAGAAGCTCATGTTGTCACTTAACTTTGACATGAAAGCAGGAACGTGAGAACCGGGTAGGAAAGCTGTGGTGTAATCCGCCTCCCCAGACGAAAATGGAAATGCCCAATAGCCCACTGTTGGAATACCCAATTGGTTGAGAACGACAAGCCCGCATTCATTGTACAGAATGTCAATGATGGCCAAGTCGAATTTTTCTTTCTTCAAGTTCTGAATTAGATTTTTGTTTGACAACAGTGTGTCACATTGACTTCCTAGTAAAGGAAATGCTTCTCCTCCAGCTTCCAAGACTGATTTGAAGGTGAGGCCAGAATTCCATAAGATTTCAAATGGCATCTAATGGCATAATTATAATTTATTATTCTACGGAAATTAAAGTCCGAATTAGACGTATATAACAAGCTTATACTACCATGAATGCAGCCTTCTTCTCTTTCGTCAAATAATTCCATTGACCATAACTGTTGTCCATGGCCAATGTGGTAACGGTGATGTTAGGATTGCTAACTGCAGGGAAACTATGTTGATCTTTCCATCTCACAATGTGTATTTGGTGACCGCGTTGAGTGAGAGATTCTGCTACTGACCTCAACGTCAATACATGTGACCCCGAGTAGAGCGGATGTAATATGAGTATCTTGGCTGCATATGACACTCCGGTGTGAAAAGTCAGGAACAGGAGGCCAAAAAGGCACAGTCTTATTGTCGTTGTCACTGAGGACCATCGTCCAGCGGTAGTCATCTTCGTCGAATTCATTATCATCGTATTGTTAAGTTGCGGTACGATACTAGCGTGTTGTTTTGTTTGTTAGGTCAATGTGATGCAATGGTTTCGTGGACGTCGACACAGCTGCGTCTGTAGAGCTAGACAAAGAAAGAGAAATTCACATTTTAAAGACACGACACACCGCAGCCGCAGCCTGAAAACGTGCACCGCTCAGGTGTGTTGTTTAAACGTTTATTGCTATTCTGCCTCGTGTATTTCGCTCATAATAATCAAGTTGAGTTGCTTAGCTTCATTCTCACAAGTTAAGAAAGATGCTTTGGCGAGATCAAGTTCAAGTGTGCAAAAGAAACTCTCACTTTGCTGCTTTCTCATCTGTGAGTAAGAATGTTTTCAGTTGAATTGTGTGTATTTACTTCGTTTATTCGTTTTATATGATACACTGAAATAGGCATTTAGCGAGAGCTAGACTGATTTAAGTTTTTTTGCAATTTTCTGAATTTTTCTGAGAATTGTATATTTGTATTGTAGCTTTTGAAAAATTCAATCATTGGATGAATCAAGTAAATTATTTCGAAAATTGATATCGTCATTTGTAGGTGTGCATTTTTGTATGTGCCAATTATTATGTTAACCATGAACAACTTCCGTTCGCAACATTGCAATTTAGTTGTAAAGTCAGCTATTGAGACGTTTGCATATGACGAATCTAATCTATGGAAGCCACCTGCTTCTAGCTATGTAATTGCTTATTCTTATTGCATGAATTTTGTAGAAATTGTTCCTGCGTGTCCACTTGACCGACCAAGCAACAATCAAATGTTAATAAATTGATCGAATCCGGCTCATTATGAAACATTTTTGCTTTTATATTGCCAATTCATTTAGTCACTAGGATGCGTTCCGCCTTCCTCAAAATTTCACTTGGCTTGCCGCTTGTCCTTTTTACAGCCAGTCTTTCTACAGTTTGATGGGTCATGCTCATGGGTGTATGCGGTCACTTTTTTAAATGACGTCAAAAGGTTGACTGCAATTTGTGGTTCCGGGAGAAATTCTGCAAAACTTGTAGTAAAAAAGTGTGAAATGGAAATTGTGGACGTCTGGTCATCATATCAGTTCGGATACCAATGTCTAAACCCTATCAAAACCTGAATGAATGAGGATGAAATTCCTGAGTTTATTTTTAGCATCATAAAATTACTTTGGGTTGTGAATGACAGTGCATTTCAATTGCATTATTCCAATGTGAGAAATGGAATAGCGGGATTCCTCACTCAAGATTTATTAAGACTATGGCTATAAGAATAAGACACACAATGCAGCAAAGTGGAACGCACAACGTCTTGTAACGGTAGTTGCAAATGAAGTTGAATCGAGAGATGCGTAACTGGCGTGTATTAATCTTCACAAAAGTGCATTTCTTTCGTTTGAATCTTAAACCGAAGCTGCAATTCGAAGAAGAGTTTAAAATAGTTTTAAAAAATTCTGTACCTTGTGTCAGTTTCAAACAGAAATTCAAGTTCATAAGCGATTAATGTAGTTTCACAATCGCACTTCGTTTGCGCTTGCATGCAAAATTGCAAAACCCGATCTCCGTACTGAAATAGGCCACTAGGATCTAGGATGCACGACAGTTTCTTTGCTTAGAGAACTTACTATTTCCTTTTTGTTTGAATCACCATTTTGCTATTGTTTCACACAGAACTTTGCAAATTCCAAGAATTATTAATGAAATCCCAAAACGCACAAGTAGGAAGATGGAATTTAAGATCAACCTGCCAATCCATTTTGAACGTTGTTTCAAACCGATTTAAAATGAAAATTAATTGTGTTGTTCTATTATGTATTTAAAAACTTGACATTTTGTATGCTAAATGCTAGTTAAAATTGCACACACGATGGAAACTGCTTACAAGCTGAATGTGCGTGTAACAGTGCATGGAGTTGTAATGACAGAAAAGGTATTGTTGCAATGGCTTTTGTGCCAACTGCTAACACAAACGCCAACAGAACAGCGCCCGCAGACATGCATTTGTACGCAACGCACCTTTTCACTGTTGAGGGATTTGGTATTTGGTAGTAGTTCGCATCAGTGTCAAGCAGTCTTTTGCTTATCTTACCTGTACTTGAAGAGATTTCATGAGGGGCTAAAAAAGCATGAACGAGATTGCTTTTCTTATTACTACGTTTTTGCCTCGAGTGAAAGTTGTTGCCAGTCATTTGTGATGAAGGGAAAAATCTAATTCAATAAAATTCATGCAACATACAATAATGGT